>JARHVA010001448.1:0-77500 GCA_037957365.1 Torreya grandis | reverse complement strand
GGTGATTTTACACCACATTCATTTTTAAAACCTACAACAATGCCTCAATATACCACTTTCTAGCAATGAAAACAACCATATTTCCCCTAGAACCTTGTTGGAGATGAAGGAAAAGTGTTCATAGAGTCTCTCATTTCCTATACATAGGTGTAACAACATGAAAATAACATATTCAAACTGTTTACCTTCCATATCTCATAATATTCCTTTCTTGCACATTATAAAATGAGCAATAAAACACTTGAAATATCTCATAACATTAGAAGGGCGAAATAAAATTCATTTTCTAGGTTGTACGGACCAAATAAATACAAGGATGATCTTGACATGTACCACATGACCTAACAATATCCTCTAAACCTTTATCACCCATAAACTAACTTGGAATCAACATGGATTAGCTTGGACAAACACAAGACAAAATGAGTAATTACCTTAATCTTGTCAAAATAACCTTAAATTTTTTTAAACACATTATGAAAGGTCAAATAAATGACCATTTGATGAAAAAGTAAAATGAATTGACCCTTCCATGAACTAGACCATCCTAGAGGACCTTGTAAGCTTCTAAGGAAGACACATTACCTATCATGACAAGACAAGATATGAATAAGACAAACACCTTCAATGGTTATCAACAACATTAAAAAAAGTGTGGATAACAAAGTTTTGAATTGCCCTTATCTATGATATCCAATTTTGGTTAACATATTTGGCAACCTCCTAGGATTGCATGCATACTATGCACCTTAGATCAATTGCCTTGTCCATCCATTGGACTGGAGTCACACATTACTTACCTTCATACCTGATTAGACTTTAGACTTAATTAAAAGTGCCTTGAACAAGCAAAGATAATTGATACCTCCGAACCACACAACAAAACAAGAAAAACACACTAAAACAAGACACACACATACTTATGCTATAAATAACTTAGGGAAAGTGAAAGACAAGAACAATACTAATTGCAACTAACCTTAATACATCTTCCTCATGGATCAAAAGGAATATTTTTACAAACACCTCTTCCATGAGATTAGACAATGATGTAGAACATGTTACCTTTTGACCATGATGTTTGATGGAGTGGTCTTATTACTTTATAAATCCTTTGAAATACTCTCCAGTGACTTATTAGAAACAAGCATTCTTCTAATGAAAACATACTCATCTTGTGACTCAATGTTCACCTCATATTTATTTTTTACGCTTGAACTCACCTTAAAATTAATCACCTCTTGACTCATAGGGGCAACATCAACTTTAGCTTCTAGTGGCTCGATGATATGATGTGGTTTGTATTGAATGACCTCTTGGGGAGTCTCATGTTGTTCCTCAAATAAGAGAGTAGCTTCAAAATCATCTTTAACCTGCCCCATAGGATATGTATCCCCCTTAAGAGGTTCAAACTCAATGCAAATATCCAAATAGTATTGCCACATGTCTTCATCATCCTATTGACTAACACCTTGAGGCAATACAACTTGAACCACATCTTCACTTTTCTCTTTAGGAGCCATAGGAATGTTAAGAACTTCTAAATCTTTCATGTGATTATGATGTAACTACAATTATGCTCTCTCTAGCTTTGACTTTGCTCATTAGAGGCCATTTCCAACCCACTCAAACCTTCATTTTTTTCACTTGGGAGCTATTCTACTTCAAGACTAGCTACAAATCTTCATTAAGACTCTCAAGGCAAATTTTTACTTAATAATCTTCTATTGACAACCCAACTAATTCTTCTTTATAACAAGAAATCAAGCCATCATTGTGAATCAAAGAAGGGGGACCAAAACAAGACTTTACCTCCTCTTGGCCACTTGAGATATTTTGGAAGATATCCAAATGCATTTATACTATAGCTAGTTTCTCTAATTCATCAAGAGGATCTAATAACTACTATTCTTGATCATCCATGATCTCATTGATATGACTAACAAGTTGGGAAACTAATCCAACTATCTGAATTGAGCTTTGTTTACTTGCAAGATTGTTTTTTCCTTCAAAGTCATCTTCCAATTCATCAATATCACATGAAATGTCAATGCTTCAACATGTTGGGTTCTTAATCAATTTGGTGTGCACCTATGGGAAATTATGTCTGTGTAAAGAAAAGAATCCTAACATTGCTCCTAAAAAAATTAGATTAGGAGCTTCCCTAATAATCTTCTATAAGATGACATCCGGTAACTCATTCCTACTAAACCACTTCTTAAGACAACTAGAGACCACACTTATTAGCAAACCACTATGTTATTCGGTTTCTTTCTCTATAAACATGATAAATACAAACCATATCAAAGCAGCCAATGATTCCATACGCCTCTTCCGTCACATAATGAATAGTCCAATTAGGTACATGTTTCTTGGAAAAGATAATTAAAATGTCTATGTTAACGTAGGTTTAAAAATTGAGGTTTAACATGAGATCATGTCAATGGAAGTAGTCTTGAAGTTATTTGAAACATAATGAAATGTAATCATCACATTAATGTGACATGTAAAAGGCATAATTTATAATTTGCACTTCTAAAAAAATGTTACTCTCTCACCCTGGAATGAGAAGCTTGTGAAATTATACACAAAATGAATTGAGGTAAGAAAGTACGTATATGCAAGATAAATATCAGTAATTTTTTGATTTGAATCCTAAACAACTCTTACATAATATTTATGGTCCTTCAATCTTGGTAAGTGAGAGGACTTATACATTTATCGATCGCAGTGGGCAAGGTAGGGAGTGATCTTATTCTAGAATCAATGAGCCCTACAAAAAGTACAGATGTAGGTGGAGCCTTTGTTTTCAACTCCATAGGTAACTATTTTATTATTTTGCTTCTACTTTACCCATATTAATTAGAGATTAGGAAAACTTTGAGATGGGTATTAGTGGCATGTGGATTTATCCAATGTGTTGAATAATTGTGAGAAGCAAGAAGACCACCACATTTGACATTTGCAGATTTAAATTATCACTTCACACAATATGGATCGAGCTCCAATTTTGTGTCCCTGAGGATCTTATGTCATAACTTGTAACTTCCGTGAGTCGATTTCATTGGATAATCACTGCCAACTACAAACACAAATCTAGCCTTTTTTTTATTACTTTTATTTGGCTATGATTTTTGTTAATGGTAAGTTTTAATAAGTAAATAATTAGTTTCCAAAAATGATTTCAACTTAAAATGACATATTTATTTAAAAAATCATGTTTACAAAAACTTCATAGCTTATTTTAGATGAATGCTTCAAGGAGTGATCTTCCATAATTAAAATTTGGGTGTTCTCAATAAAATCGTGGTGTTCTCTAATCCTTGTATTAATCGAATGTCCAAGCTTAAAAATATCTGACATACTGCATGAAGAATCAATTTTATAAAATTTGCTTCTAAAAATAAGTTTTAAATAATCTCTTGAAGAGTCAATTTTATAAAAGTCACTTCTAAAAATAGGTTTTAAATAATCTCTTGAAGACTTGATCAATCTCTTTGAATTTTCTATGAGATACAAAAGTGGAGGGAAGAAAATGTAATCTTAGAAGAGACGGTGAAAAGACTCTGCCCTAAAAAAAAATGGAGGTGGTCACCATCATGAGAAATACATGTCATGAGAAACATTTAAACAAAATTTGAAAAATAAATTAGAAAATTCGTTATAAAGATTTGACAAAAAATAAATCAATTGAATCAATTTTTCTATGGTTACACTATTTAAAGTTAAAATGACTTTTAGGACACTTCGGCTAAAAGTCTAAATATCAGTTTTTTTTATATAAATAATAAAATATTATGAATTATTTCTAGTATTTGTGTTTTATCTTTTATTGAATAAAATGTAAATGGATTTTAATTTTGATATAAAAAATGAGGTATTATAAATAAGGGTCATATAACGGTTAGTCCCTACTTTAAGTAATAGAATTATTTTGGATTTATGATGATATTTGAAGTTATCGTCAATGTTATAAAAGGACAGTTGATGAATTAATTACTAGATAAACTAGAAGAAAGTGACAGTGCTTCATTCAAAAATGGAGAGGATACATGGTAAAATATGGACCTTATATTCGATGATATGCGAACATGTTTTTTAGTCTAATACACTATTACAAACATTTGTATAGAAAAAATATAATATTAACTAAATAAACAAGCAAATGATGTATATTATATATTAAAAAAAAGGAAGTCTAATGATGTTTATTACATTTTTCATGGATAATTAATATATGCATACTATAATGTGTGTACCTACATTTAGTTGATACAACTCAATTTCTAGTACAATGCACAACTATAAGAGGCTATATAAAAGAAAATGTAAGGTTAATTGACTAACTGATAAAATTGGTGCACATAGATTGGATCGAATAAAAATATAAGATCATGTTAGTAACTAATAAAAAAAATATGCAAAAGCAAAAGAAAAAAAAGATGACATTTCATATGAGTCAACGCTATATTTGGAATCTATGAACCATAATAAAATTACAAATTCTACATATATGCAAAATAAAAAAAGATGGCATTTCATATGAGTCAAAGCTATACACTGAGTAATAGGAAAAACATTACAAATCAATGTTATAATTTTTTTTGCATTGTATGCAATAAACTGTCATTTCAAAATGAGATGAAAGACAATCAACCCTATTGATTACAATCATAGCCAACTGTCAACTCAAGTTCCTCTGGATATTATAGGAAGAAAGATGGTCATACAATCTATAGGTTTATTATTATTATTATTATTATTATTATTATTATTATTATTATTATTATTATTATTATTATTATTATTATTATTATTATTATTATAACAACACTTGGTTCATGCATATGGCCAAAATGTAAAATATGGATTTATAGGATAAAATATAGTCTAATTCATTTCAGGAATAAAATTTTAATGGCTAAAATATTTTTTAACAATTGTATTTCAAATTTCAATGATACTTTTTGTTAAACATTTCCTAGTCTAATACAAATGACTCATTTATATGATAATATTAACTTGGAGTTCAAAAATAAATTAAAATTACAGATCGTAAGCCTTTATGACAAGTGAATTGAAGGTTCATTCTGCACTAGGGATGCTTTTCCATGACAATGTTTAACCAAAAATAGATCTTTAAATTTATTAGTCAAAGTTTAGGTAGACAAATCATGTAAATAGTGTTTCATAGCAATTAATTTATTTATGTTTTTCAAACTATTAATTTGAAACATATATTGTAGAAGATATCACTAAAACATAATTTACAACATCATAATTAAAATTTGAAAATATTTAATTATCAATATAAAGACATGAACTAGCCACTATGTGACCCTTGTTAATAGGATTTTCATGGCAATCACCACATGATGAGATTATATATTTATAGTTTATAAAAAAGTGGGACATTATAAAAAATAGATAGCTAAATCTTTAATATTGTTTATTAATAGGGATTTCATGTGTGTACAAATGATCATCACATGATGAGATTATTCATTTATTATTTTATGTTTACGTATGTGTTGCCACATGCATAAACATATGAGGATAAAAATAAAAAACCAAAAAACAATTTGTTTCAGAGATATAAAATTCCTAATAAAAAATAACTATGTATTTAAGGGCTTTCATGTGTGTAAAGGCAATCATCACATGATGAGATTCTTTATTTATAGTTTTATGTTTATGCATGTGTTACCACATATGTGAACATATGAATATAAAATTAATTAATAAAAAAAAAAAAAAAAAAAAAAAAAAAAAGAGAAAGAAAACAATTTTTTTTTTGGGACATAAACTTCTTAATAAAATGTAACTATGTATTTAAGGTGTTATCCCCAACTAATGAGAAAATGCGAAAGAGAGTTGCGAATAATAATTGATTGAGAATGGTGCAAGAGGAAGAGGCGGGTGGTATAATATATAGTGAAAGTGACATGTTTCTTGGTAAGGACTTGTTGGTTTGTTTCTTTTGGTTGACTTTAAAACTGTAGAGGGTGGTTTTTTGGGAGTGTCATCTTCAACTATGTCTATGATACTCACCACTATTTCTTTGTGTAATATTTTATACGCACTTAATTTATGTAAATTTAGGATAGTTTTCTATTCTAAGGTTAATTAGTGAACAATTTTATATGCTTAAAATAAGATAAGGATTAGTCTTTAAATTTATTCAATAGGACACCACCTTTATTTAGGTCAATTAGATTTTCCTATTTTGTGGTCAATAAGGAAGGGGAGCTATCTTTTGCTCAAACTATATATACTCTCTTCCTCTTTGTATATTGTAAGTATTATGTTTTTTAATGTTTCGAATTTAAAATATCTATTTTTATTTCATTCACTTATTTTAATAAGGTTGTCATTCGAAGGAGATTATATGTGTTGAATAGGTCTTATTGGGAATTTCCTCTTTTTCTACATAGTACTAGAGCCAACCTCTTGTTCAACCATTATTATAAATTTATTATGATATTTTAATTCTCACAGGTTTCTCTTCTTCCATGGATTATTTTCAGCGCCTTGGAATATTGGGTTCCTTCAAAAACCTTCTAATTTTTTCTCAGTCAAAGAAACAAATTTTTTGGTCGTATTTTAATTTTTGTAGAAAATTTTGAATTTTTTATGTAATCTCAATATTTTTTTTTCAAAACTATAGATTTCTTTAATTTTTTTTAAAAAATCCATTTTTCTCATTGTGCATGGTTTATTTTTTGTGAGCATTTTAAGATTCAGGGTACTATAAGGGATCAATAAGCAATGGGCATCCTCATAGTGAATCTATAGTTTTTGAATAAAAAATCTAGTTGAGGGTTCCCTCATAATTTTTCTTAGATTCCTTTTTCTATTTACTACCCCAACAAATATCAATAAAAATTATGTAAATATCTCTCGGGGTGAATTTATGGAAATTTATAGTGATTTTCAAAGCCTTTTTCTACCTATAGATACTAAAATATAGGATTCAAAACTTGAAAATGGTAGCTTGACACAAATTTACCATGCATGACTTGAGCACATAAAAAGGTTCTAATTCATCATCCTCTCACACTTGCATAATATCATATGAGTCAAACCTTATGTTATATATTTTCACACCTACATGAGCCTCACTATTTGTTTTAAACCTATTAAATATCCTACATATGCATCTCCAAGATCTCAGTTCAATTCACTTGTACACAAGTTGGTCCCACTAGTTATGGTCATTTTGTAGTCGATAGTAACTGGTATTAGTCAGAGTTGACCCCCTCCTAGAAATTAATAATTTTATAAAATAAAATCCATAATGTTTGGTCCATAATCCTAATGTGTTAATGGCATGAGAAAATATTTAATGAGATCCATATATAAACAAATAAGTTCTCATTCAAAAAGGACTTGGAATTTATGTAACCAACACTTATCTATTATTGCACATTCAAGTAATCATCCCTATTCTTCCTAATTTACAAAACTATCACTAGAAGAAATAATAATTCATGTTTTAAGATCTCAAAAACATAATCAAAACAATCATTATCAAGTATTAAATCTATATCATTCACTACATACACATAGCAAATGAACACAATTGCACAATCACACTAGTGGGACAACTACATGTGACTTGATTTCTCTCCTTAGAGTATTAGATACATATTGAATAATTATTTATCAGAAATGGGTTATTGGGGTCAGCTCAACCCATTACACCCCCGCCCCCATTTTTGTAGTTTTCTAATCCTCACATGCACATCTAGGGTTTCAAGGCAAATGAGGCTAATTTTTTGATATGCTTACATCATTAGGTTTTTATATTACAAAATCTAAGAAAGAAAAAACAATCACAAGTGACCATAAATTCATTAACCCTAATTATGTGCAAGTCAATACTAATGAGAAGGCTAATATCAATTGATGATATTAAGTGGATCCCATGAAACCAACCCAGTATAGGCAGTGAATCAAATCTATAACTGAATGAACTATGTGCTTGCTTATATTTTATTTTCATTTATAAAAGATAGTCATATTTAGAGAGTGAACTAAAAAATCTAAGTATCATGATATATTTATTACTTTCTATATTTATCATATGCCCTTGTCAAATTGGAAGAATCAAATCAGTAGTTTACATTCAAATATATGCTTGCATGTCATATCTATTGATTTAAATTGCATTTCAAATTTTTATCCTTATTATATTAATCTCATTCATGAATTAAAATTAGGGTAAAACATAATGGTGAACCCATACACATATCAAAAATTACAAATCCCTAAGTTTTTCCTTGGGGGTTCATCCCTCCAATGTTTCATATTTTTGTCTTGGGGATTCAAATCCAATTTCTAGTTTTCCCCTTATAAAAAACAATAAATCTTTTCATCTTTGGTGTCGATTTTCTATAGTATTACATGATCTCATTATATGCCATATAAGAAGGATAGTTTTATTGTATCATTAAGACAAAGTGGTAGATTACGTGGGACCACATAGAGCATAATCAATATTTTAATTATTTTAGGTAAAATAGATACACTGAATGTTTCATGTTCTTTTGATGATGTAATTATTCATTAATATGTGAAAATAAATGATTATGTTGGTATGTCTCCACTGAAACATGATAATAAAGTTAATCAAAATGAACATAATGATCAAGATAATTATTAGGGCCTAAATAAAATTGATCCTAATGAAATTAATTGGGTAGATCATGACCAAATTAAATTCTTATCCCAATTTAAATAATGAATATGTCAGTGTCTACAAGATGTGGGTAGAGTTTTCTAATTGATTGTTAGAGTCATATTAATTAATCTTAGCATATTATTATTTTATTTATTAAGTTGTTGTACTCATGACTATATTCTTGGATATTTGTTGTTCTTCTTTCCTATATTTTAGGAGGTTGTTTGACTATCTATGTGCTATATACCAGTGTGTGTAATATTTCATATCTAGCTAAATATATTTTCTATTTGTGTTCTACATTTGGTATCAAAGTGAATTAATCTCTAAAACAAAGGTAACTTTGAAAAGGAAAAAAGTATGCCAAAGTTTGCCAAAAAGTCATGACAAGGTCTACCAAAAAGTCTTAACCATATCCATAATCATTAAGGTCCTTTCAAATATTGTTTTATTTCAATTAACAAATTATGCCAACCAAAATATAATTATTATTTTAAGTGTATTGTGTCTTAAGTCACAAGTGGTCCTTAAAACAATTATAAAATTGAGTAAAACAAACATGCTCTTCCTTCTATATAGTTTTAATGACTAAAAAAATTAATAATAAATAATTAAAACTATAATTATAAACTTGTAAGTTGAAATTGCTATGTCTTCAAGGATTAAAAACTAGGCATTGTCAAAAGAGATTAATAACATAAATGAATTCACATCCCAAATTATCAAACTTATTGTATATTTTATTTCTAGCATTGAATTTGGTGTAAGTAGAATTAAAACTATGGGGATTGAGGTTGAGATCTTGCCCCATTTTTTAGTAATTAGTACCGATATATTGAAGGGCCATGGAAAATAATCAATCTTAGTTTCCAGAATTAAAAAAAAAAACATAAATCCATACATTAGTTGTAATCAAAAGGAAATCAACTTAAAAATTGTCTACACCTCATCCCACTGTTTTGAATACCAAAGCTTTACTTCTGCCAATAGCTTGCATCAATGACTAAAAAAATCAAGAAAATATTAGTAAATATATTTAAATAAATGTTTTTCAAGGAACTTATCATCATATTTATTTGTTTCAAGACAAATGAATGTGCATACAAATAATTGCTCTTAGTCTTCATAATAAAATAAAGATCAATCCATACCTTATAGTTGAAATGACAAGGAAACTAGCTTAGAAAACTTTCATTTCCAACATTTCATCCCAATCTTTCAACTACTAGAGCTTCATTTCTTCCAATAGCTTGCATCAATGACTAAAAAAATTGAAACACTGTCACATATATATACTAGAAACTTACATTAATCCTGTGGGTGACATGTTGGACCAACATTAAATTTTGCCTTGGGCCCCTTAATATGTTGGTGCCAATTCATCAAAAAATGGGGAAAGCATTAAACCTCAATCCTCATAGTTTTAATTCCACATGCACTGCTTTTAATTATATAAATGAATTAAATATTAGGTTTGATAATTATTTATTATTTTTTTTTTTAGTTATTAAAACCATATAGAAGGAAGAGCATGTTTGTTTTAATTGGTTTTATAAATGGCACTTAAAAAATAAAACCATTTTCATAATTTTAAAATTATAAACTTTATAAGAAGGTCTACCAAAATTCTTAACCATATCCATAATTGGCCTTTCAAATATATTTTTTATGTCAATTAAAAAACCATGCAAACCAACATATAATTATTACCTTAAGATTATTATGTCCTAGGTGGTCTCTCTCTCTCTCTCTCTCACACACACACACACACACACACACACACACACACACACACACACACACACACACACACACACACACACACACCTAGTGACTCCAAACTAACTTATACATGTCTCATCTAATGTTTTGGTAAATCACAACCATATATGCATAGTATGTATGATGAATCTATGTCCCAAAATAGGATTGAGTATAATCTATAAGGCAATTTGAAAGACATGTATAAGAAATTACATAAAATCGAGGCTATTTGATCTATGTATATTTTCACAAAATTAACCATTAAAAAAAAAGATACTTATAGCCTTTTGGCTATAAATAGCTTCTAAATTTTTTCTTGTGATACATGAACCTAATTTTTTAGTCCAATGCACTATTTCAAACACTTGTATAGAGAAAATATAAGATTAACTAAATAACTAAGAAAATGATGTAGATTGTATAGACAAAAAAAAAAGAAGTCTAATGATCTTTATTGCATTATTCATGGATAATTAGTATAAGCATATCGTAATACACATACCTACAATTAGCTGATATAATAACTTGATTTCCAGTACAATGCACAATTGTGAGAGGTTGTATAGAAGAAAATGCAAGGGTAATTGAATCACTGATAAAATTGATGCACATAGTGTCAGGATCCCTACTCCTTAAGAGCACACTTGATTACTTTTGTATAAGCAACTAAACACAGAATTTAACTAGAATAATAAGTAACTAGAATTCAAAAACAACACAGAATATGAGAGACAATATAATCTTGTATTAACACTCTTCCAGAAGGAAATACAATGAAGAAATTACACTCTTCCCACACCTCTTGGGCGTACTAGTAATTCTCCCTCAAGAGTTATCTCTCTCAATTACAAACAAAATCAACTCAAACACAGAGTTGTTGTTTCAACCAGTCAGTAACAATACTGCCAGTACCATTGAGTACACACACATACTCCAAGTAGATCTCCCTTGATCTTGCTCCTTGATGTGTTGTTGATCTCCCTGATCTTGCTACCCTATAGATCTAACTGACCTTGCGCGCGCGCACACACACACACACACACACACACACACACACACACACACACACACACACACACACACACACACACACACACCTGTAGATTAATTGACCTTACCATTTAGATCTCACCTGATCTTGCACACCTGCAGATCAACCTAGTCTTGCACACTTGCAAACCTAGATCTTACACTCGAGAAGAACCCTTGTCCTTGCCTTTCCAAGTCCTTATGATTCTCCAAATTACAATACAACCCCATAGGTCTATTATATAGATCCCATACAAACAATAATTAGACTTTCCAATTACAATAATTAGAAATGCAGACTCAAGACTAAAATTAGTCTTTACATGCAAACAACCGGTTCGTTAAACTAACTGCTCATGTAACTAACAGTTTTGGAACCGCACAGGTGACCGATGTCAGTCACTATCTATTTAGAAATGACCAATGTTAGCCGATCCATGAACGATGTTGGTAGCTTCCTGTCTACTCCTGACTGACGTCGGTTGGCCTGACCGACGTCGGTTACTATGACACTCAGCAACCTCCTCCATGTTTGCATACATGTGAAGCTTTTAGCTCCACAACATATCAATCTCCCACTTGGAGATAAATAGCTACACCTATACCTGTACCTATACATCATCTAATTTTGTTTCATAGCTTGTATCCCTCTTCAAGTTTAGTCTTGAAGACCAACCACCACATATCCTGTGGTGCTTCTCCTGTCATCCAAGTAACCTGCCATATTTGAATCTACATACCCATGTAGAGAAGTGCCTAACCCTACATAGCATGAATCCCTATTTTTGGTCCCTCTCAGATACCTGAGAATCCATTGAACTGCTTTCCAGTGCTCATTTTTCGGATTGGCCACAAACTTGCTGACAACTCCCCCAACATCACCGACTCTGGGGTGCACATGACCGATGTCGGTACCTGTTGTTCGACATCGGTTCCACTTGACTGACATCGATAAATCTATTTTTCTGTGAGTGATAAATTTTTACTCACGAGCTCACTTTAGATCATAACCCTGTCCAAACTGCCCTGCTCAGAATTATTCAGCCCCTTAAGCTGATCTCTGTCCATCATCTCCTCCATGAAAACCAAGGTTTTCTAGTTCTTAAGTTTGTCAAAGACATCAAACTTTCTCTTAAGAACATGGATCTCCTTCTCACTCATGTGACCAAGCCTACAGAGCCACATCTTTACAACAAAAGGAGAATCAGTAGTACAAGTAGATAGATAAAGAGTACCTACTTTCTTACCACATGCTAATCCAAGTGCACCCTTAGAAACATTCCAAGATTCTGCTATGAGACTAACTGTACATCCCTCATCACCCAACTTTCCTGTAGAAATGAGACTCCTCTTCAGGATTGGGACTTGCATGACATCTTTCAACACCCATGTGTTGCCCATCTGCAATTTCAGCTGCACTTCCCCTTTACCAACAATTTGACAAGGCTCACCAACCCCTAAATAAATCTTTCCAAAGTATCCATGGACATAATCATGAAAAAATACTCTATTTCAGGTTGCATGGAAAAAGGCAATAGAATCTAAAACCCAAGATTCTACTTTATCCAAGGAACATACAAGAGCATCTTGTGCAACAATATCTGCAACATCTGCTTCTTCATTTCCTTCATGCTGATCTTCTACCAACCAACAATCTTTCTTTACCTGCTCTTTCTTTCCATAATTCCATAATTGAGAATTCTTGCTATTGAATTCTTCCATTCTTAGTGTACTTTCTTCTGCCATTGCTTTACTCCCACTCAATCAGAAACCCCTGAGAGTGACCTATAATCAAACACTAATCTGCTCCGAACTAGGCTCTGATGAACCTGCAACCTGGCTCTGATAAACCTGCAACCTAGCTTTGATACCACTTGTCAGGATCCCTACTCCTTAAGAGCACACTTGGTTACCTTTGTATAAGCAAATAAACATAGAATTTAACCAAAATAATAAGTAACTAGAATTTAGAAACAACACAGAATATGAGAGACAATACAATCTTGTATTAAACTCTTTTAGAAGGAAATGCAATGAAGAAATTACACTCTTCCCACACCTCTTGGGCGTACCATTAATTCTCCCTCAAGATTTCTCTCTCTCAATTACAAACAAAATCAACTCAAACACAGAGTTGTTATTTCAACCAGCCAGTAACAATACTACTAGTACCACCAAGTACACACACATACTCCAAGTAGATCTCCCCTAATCTTGCTCCTTGATGTGTTGTTGATCTCCCTGATCTTGCTACCCCATAGAACTAACTAACCTCGCACACACACACACCTACAGATCAATCGACCTTACTTACCATACAGATCTCACCTGATCTTGCACACCTATAAACCTAGATCTTACACTCGAGAAGAACCCTTGTCCCTACCTTTCCAAGTCCTTATGATTATCCAAATTACAATACAGCCCCATGGGTCTATTAAATAGATCCCATACAAACAATAATTAGACTTTCCAATTACAATAATTAGAAATGCAGACTCAAGACTAAAATTAGTCTTTACATGCAAATAACTGGTTCATTAAACTAACTGCTCATGTAACTAACAGTTTTGGAACTGCATAGGCAACTGACATCGGTCACTATCTGTCTAGAGATGACCGACATTGGCTGATCCATGACTGATGTTGGTAGCTTCCTATCTACTCCTGACCAACATCAGTTGGCTTGATCGACATTGGTTACTATGACACTTAGCAACCTCCTCCATGTTTGCATACCTATGAAGCTTTTAGCTCCACAACCTAACAATCTTCCACTTGAAGATAAATAGTTACACCTATACCTGTACCTATACATCATCTAATTTTGTTTCCTAGCTTATATCCCTCTTCAAGTTCAGTCTTGAAGACCAACCACCACATATCCTACGGTGCTTCTCCTATCATCCAAGTAACCTGCCATATCCGAATCTACATACCCATGTAGAGAAGTGCCTAACCCTGCATAGCATGAATCCCTGCTGCTGGTCCCTCTCAGATACCTGAGAATCCACTGAACTGCTTTCCAGTGCTCTTTTCTCAGATTGGCCATAAACTTGCTGAAAACTCCCCCAACATCACTGACTTTGGGCTACGCATGACCGACGTCGGTACCTGCCTGTTTGACGTTGGTTCCACTCGACCAAAATTGGTAACTGTGTTTTCCTGTCAGTGATGAATTTTTACCTGCGAGCTCACTTGGGATCATAACCCTGTCCAAACTACCCTGCTCAGAATTATTCAGCCCCTTGAGCTAATCTCTGTCCATCATCTCCTCCATGAAAACCAAGGCTTTCCAGTTCTTAAGTTTGTCAAAGACATCAAACTTTCTCTTAAGAACATGTATCTCCTTCTCACTCATGTGACCAAGCCTACAGAGCCACATCTTTGCAATAGAAGGAGAATCAGTAATACAAGTAGATAGATAAAGAGTACCTACTTTCTTACCACATGCTAATTCAAGTGCACCCTTGGAAACATTCCAAGATTCCGCTGTGAGAGTAATTGTGCATCCCTCATCACCCAAATTTCTTATAGAAATTAGAATCCTCTTCAGGACTGGGACTTGCATGACATCCTTCAACACCCATGTGTTTTCCATCTACAATTTCAGCCGCACTTCCCCTTTGCCAACAATTTGACAAGGCTCACCAACCCCTAAATAAATCTTTCCAAAGTCTCCATGGACATAATCATGGAAAAATACTCTATTTCAGGTTGCATGGAAAAAGGCAACAGAATCTAAAACCTAATATTCTACTTTATCCAAGGAACATACAAGAGCATCCTGTGCAACAATACCTACAACATCTGCTTCTTCATTTCCTTCATGTTGATCTTCTACCAACCAACAATATTTTTTTACCTGCTCTTTCTTTCCATAATTTTGTAATTGAGAATTCTTGCTATTGAATTCTTCCATTCTTAGTGTACTTTCTTTTTCCATTGCTTTACTCCCACTCAATTAGAAACCCCTGAGAGTGACCTGTAATCAAACACTAACCTGCTCCAAACCAGGCTCTAATGAACCTGCAACCTGGCTCTAATAAACCTACAACCTGGCTCTGATACCACTTGTCAGGATCCCTACTCCTTAAGAGCACACTTGATCACCTTTGTATAAGCAACTAAACATAGAATTTAACTAGAATAATAAGTAACTAAAATTCAGAAACAACACAGAATATGAGAGACAATACAATCTTGTATTAACACTCTTCCAAAAGGAAATACAATGAAGAAATTAAACTCTTCCCACACCTCTTGGGTGTACCATTAATTCTACCTCAAGATTTATCTTTCTCAATTACAAACAAAATCAACTCAAACACAGAGTTGTTTCAACCAGTCAGTAACAATACTGCCAGTACCACTGAGTACACACACATACTCCAAGTAGATCTCCCCTGATCTTGCTCCTTGATGTGTTGCTGATCTCCCTGATCTTGCTACCCCATAGATCTAACTAACCTCACACACACACACACACCTACAGATCAACCGACCTTACTTACCATGTAGATCTCACCTGATCTTGCACACCTGCAGATCAACCTAGTCTTGCACACCTGCAAACCTAGATCTTACACTCGGGAAGAAACCTTGTCCTTGCCTTTCTAAGTCCTTATGATTCTCCAAATTACAATATAGCCCCATGGGTCTATTATATAGATCCCATACAAACAATAATTAGACTTTCCAAATACAATAATTAGAAACGCAAACTCAAGACTAAAATTAGTCTTTACATGCAAACAACTGGTTCGTTAAACTAACTACTCATGTAACTAATAGTTCTGGAACCGCACAGGTGACCGACATCAATCGTTGTCTGTCTGGAGATGACCAACATCGGCTGATCCATGATCAATGTCTGTAGCTTCCTATCTACTCATGACCAACGTTGGTTGGCCTGACCGACGTCAGTTACTGTGACACTTAGCAACCTCCTCCATGTTTGCATACCTGTGAATCTTTTAGCTCCACAACCTAACACATAGATTGGATCTAAGAAAAATATAATATTATGTTAATAACTAATAAAAACGTAAAGGTAAAATTAAAAAAGATGACATTTCATATGAGTCAAAGCTATATCTAAAATCTATGAACCATAATAAATTCAAAGATTCTAGATATATGCAAAAGCAAAAAATATGAAATTTCATATGAGTCAAAGCTATACAGTGAGTAATAGGAAAAATACTACAAATCAAAGTTATCTGAAATTTACATTATATGCAACAAACTATCATTTCAAACTGGGTTGAAAGATAATTATCCCTATTTATTAAAGGCATAGCCAACTATAAACTCAAGTTCCTCTACATGTTTTAGGTATAGAGATAATCATATAATTTATAGGGTTTTTTAATTGTAACAACACTTGGTTCATGCATATGGCCAAAATATAAAATATGGGTTTATACGAGTCAAATATAGTCTGATTCATTTCATCTATAAAATTTTAATGGCTTTTTTTTTTTTTTTTTGCAATTATATTTCAAAATTCAATAATACTCTTTGTTAAATATTTCCTAGTCTAATACAAAATATTTATTTACATGATAAGATTAGTGGAGTTCAAAAATAAAATAACAGATAATAAGCCTTTGTGACAAGTGAGTTGAAGGTTCATTCTGTGCTAGGGATGTTTTGCCATGATAACGTTCAACCAAGAATAGATCTTTAAAGTTCTTGGTCAAAGTTTAGGTAGACAAATTATGTAAATTATGTTTCATAACAAGCAATTTATTTATGTTCTTCAAATTATTAATTTGAATCACAGATTGAATATATCACTAAAACATAATTTACAACAACAAAATTTAAATCTAAAAATATTTAAATATCTTAGTTCTATCATAACTATTAAACAACACATGTATGAACATATTGGAAACATCTTTATTTAAATAGTAGAAAAAAAATTATCAAGCAATCCAAGTTGAAACTTTCAAACCATTTACAAACCAAATTAGATTTCCAAACATCAATCAAGGTGATTAAAATATTTTTCACGTATTTTATTCTTTGAGTTTGCATTGTTTTCTCTCTCTTAAATCTATTATTATTTTTATTTGTTTCAAGGACATACCTCAATTCAATTTGCATTTATTATTCTCGCATAAGTGTATGAAAATTCTTTTTTTTTTTTCAAAATTATATACATAATTTTAATGTTCCAGGCATGTGTACAAATAAATTGAAACCATTTTTTTTTTCACGTGTATGATAAAAATAAACATATACAATGTATATTGGTTGAAATGGATAAATCTTACCATATTACTATAACTCCACAATCAGTTTACATTAACCTTTGTGAATTGTCATAGTGTTTTTTAAAAAAATTGGCATAGTATTTAAGAATTTGGTGCTCTATAGAGAACTGCGAAATTATTACTTTTAAAATTATGCATTATAAAAAAATATTATGAAAATAAGAATAAAAGTATTGTCTTATAAATAGTATTTATAATTATATTAAAATCACAAAAAAAAAAATTCAAATAACATCTATAAGAATATTCTATTATTTTTGTGAAAAAACTTTAACATTATTAAAGCCATATACATTTTTAAAATATCATTGGCCAAAAAAAAACAAAAATGACAAAAAAATAAATAACTAAATCTTTAATATTTAGAATATTTGATAAAAGCAATTAAATGATGTTATGAATAGAGACAAAATACTTTAAGATGCATAGTATTGGAGAGAGACAAAGATGCATAGTATTAAATTTTTAGGTGGGACTAACCATTCCTAATTTTACAGTGTAATGGGGTATTCAATATGTTGCTAGGACATTCGTGGATGTAAAGATTTCATGTAATTCACTCTATAGTATACTGATGCTTAAATTATATATATATTGTAACAAAGTGGTTATAAATCTAAGTGTACAATATGAGTATCTTTTACATTTAGTGATATTTCCTCCATCCCTATCACCATTATGATTGGTTGAGACATTTATTTAGGATTATTATTTAGATAGGGTTGATACATATATTTAGGATCATTATTTAGAGCAGGGAAAATTTTAGTGGCCTATAAAAAACAAACCTTGGAGGTATCTAAGTGAATCGGTTTCAAAATGGTGGCGAATCCATTTGGAAGGCATATAATTATGGTGGTGAATCCATTTGGAAGGCATATAATTATGTTGGTGAATCATGTGGTGGAACACAGTAAATTGTGTATATATAAATGTAGACATGGAAATTGTAAATGTGGCAGGCAAATAGTGGTTTGTAAATGGGGATTATAAACAAGCCAACTCTAGGCATGATATAGATGGTCATTGGCACAATACAAACAACCATTGGCATGATGTATATGTTGTTGAGTGACAACACATTGTTGACTGACATCATTATTATCGCTCAATAGCTATGTTATTATTCGACATTAATGTTGTTAAATGATAGCTTAGCTATCAATCAACAATAATTCTACAGGGTAATAGCTTTTCTACCAAGCTACAACATTGATTCCACTCAACACATTGTTGTCATTCAGTAGCAGTGTTGTCAAAAAACTGCTATGCTACCTAGTGTTAACATTTTTTTGCTCACTAACATGGTGTTGTTCGATAAAAATGTTGTCAAATAATAGATGTGTTATCATTCATCATCTATTCTATCATGTAACATTTGTGTTGTATGGTACCAATTTTGTTGTTAGGTAATTAATATACTATCAGGTGCATCAACATCATGTAGCCATTTGTCTACCTTTCTTATATTATATATATTGGTGAATACACCTAGATTGGATTTCAAGGTACCAACAACATACATTCATAAGAGGAAATTTATTTTTAAAAGTAGGTGAGGTGACACTCAAAATTAAATACCACCCTTGAAATTTAGGCAAATTTACATTGTCGACTACCCCATAAACTCACCAAATGTTGACTTCAAAAATAGAATACTCGTCAATTAATGAATATTTTCCACTAGAAAAAATCTTGATTCAGAGAGGGTTGATACACATATCCAGGGTCATTATTTAAAGATAGTTGATGCACCTATTTAGGATCATTATACAAATATGGTTGACTCACATATCTAGGATGAACATACAGAGTCGATTGTTACACATATATATGACCTACATAGACACCCAACTATTCCATGACAATTATGTTAAATAGTTACTGCTAGACAATAGAGACTATCATATTCTAAAATATATGCTTAATTAGAACCATGGGAAGTATAACATGTTACACAATGAACATAATTAGATAGACAACATCCTACTTTGTACCAAACATAATATAATCCTCAGAATTCTAGACACATTCATCATACCCTAATTTTACAAAGAGTAAATGTGTTAGATATGGCATACCACGTGACTCCTTATATGGTTTCGATCCATCCCTAGCTGAAACCTCAAATAATGATAGATTATTCCTCAGCCACCTGATACAGGAACTTCCCATGACCCTTATATTGAGTGGATCATTGGTTAGATTTTTCACATTTTAAATATACAAAAAAATAAAATAATCATAAACTACAAAAACATTCAAATATTTAAAAAATAAAAATCATGGCCTAAGCATGATATGATTTCAAGTGTACACTATTTACATATGTTATTTATCACATGTTTGGTTTATGACATATTATTTACATATACACATGCATTTCATGATATCTGAGTGTTATGCAAGACATACAAGATACACATGAACATACAAATGTTCATTTTCCTTCTACCTAGTGGCCATGCCAATACTATGGGCATATTGTTCTAAAATTTTCACTAATATAGGTTAAATATTTCTATGACCTTTATACCATATTGATCTACCTACAATGATTATACATTCCTTGCTACTTACTCATTCATTTCATAGCGACACATGATATGCCTTTATACAACGTTGTGATATTAATATATGGAAGGTGTAGACTAACTCATTGTTCTATGCTCTATCAGTTTTGTAACTATTTTACATGATATATTAATTTTTTTTATGTCCCTTGGCCTTACTTGATGTGAGATCTTTGATGTCTCTTATTTGCAACATTTTTATTTCCTCTTGTCCCTGATCCTTTTCTTTGTTTGTTACAACATTTTATGTCCCATGTATGTGGCCCTTATTTTTTATGTGTCACACTAAAAAATATTATTGTTGAGCTTGGTAACATTGAGGGGTGTCATGATCTATATCATTCACTTTTATTACATACTTGAATAATATATTTATCTAGACATGACACTTATATGCCCTGTATTCCATATATTACATATGTTCCTTGATTAAACATAGATTACTATGATGATGTATTGTCCACATGATCAAATTATATTACATGATTATATCTATAGAAATGACATGATACAATTAAATATTGTTTTTAGAAGAGTGACTTACAAAATGCATCCTTATATTCTCAATATGGGGCATTATAGTGGACTTATCATAGAGACATGTGTTTCCATGAGCAAAAATAGATCATGTACTCCATAGATAGTCCACCATCAATCTACCATGGATCTATAACTTCCTGATTTCCTCTTAATAGATCATGTACTCCACATATACTCCACCATCTTTATCAATAAGCACAAGCAATTGGCAAGGCAAAAATAATTCAAGTGAGAAAGGGAAATCTAGAGTAAAAATTAGTGGTTCCTTAGTTTTTGGAACTTAGGGTTTTAATCATTCCAAAATTAAAATTGGTTTTAGCTCAATACATTAATTTAATTGGTCTATGGTGCAATTGGATATTTAAGATTTTGTAAAAATCTTAAAAAATAATTAGTGTATAGTTCAAAACCTCATGCTACCTTTTTCAATTTACTTTAAAAAATAAATTCAAAGAAGACAACAAAAGGGATAGTATCGTTTATTTTTGATCACTATGTAAAATTAGAAAGAGAAAATTAAAGGGGTGGGGGAGTTTTCTTTATCTCTATATAATGGAATTTGAGTTTTTTGTTCATTATAATTTGTTGTAAAAAATCATTGTAATTATTCTATTTTTTGGTAAATAAATTTGTAAAATTAAAAAAAAAGTGTATTTTTCACATTTATAGTGTTCAGTGAAAGTGATACCTCTGACTCACATTTATGATTAAATCCATCGTGATTGGGTTACAACATACATATCCTAACATAGATTCAATAACAATGTCTGGGCATCAATCCTATAAAATAGTTGAGTATAAATAAGTTTAAAAATTTAATTAGTCATCCCTCCATTTTCTTGTTTGATTTAGTTGATAAGCGTAAATCTTAGCAGGTGGAAATTCCAAGTATATAGGTAATTTATGCCCATGTATGCTGAATTCCATCTAAGCAAGTGCTAATGACTAGTCAAACCTATTTCATTACTATATAGGCACCACACACCATTCTTTTTCACGTACATTTATGCTTATTTCATGTTCCACTGGGTATATAAAAATGATGAGCTTCTTCCACATATCGACATGTATATAAGAAGGGTGAATGTATAGAAAAGTTTTGTATATCAGTTTGACAGTATATAGAAAGGGAGACCTTGATACCTAGAGTGATAAGGAACCAATCCATCACCTTTGATCAGATTCTATACAATGGCTAAAAATGGCCCAAAATTCTTTTTGTCAAACTCATATATCTACACAATGACAACTATGCTACTTGGAAAACTAAAATTAAAACACATTTAGAATTTGAAGACATTTGGCTTATTGTTAATGGTGCACTCACCTGGGATGCCACTTAACCACTCTCTCATTCCTATCATTATTAAAATACCTTAAAACGTGTGGATCATAACCTTCAACCTTATGTATAGATTTTTTTAATCCCCCCTCCTCTAGAATACTCTAAAGCTTTGCATTCTTGACCAAAAAAACAGTCGAGGAGGGTCCACCCTACACATATTTCCACCCATATTTTTGCTAAGATAAATAGCCTAATACTCAATGTTAATCCTTGAATTAAAACATAATATTACCTTAACAAAATAGGGACTTTTAAAATCCTTTTCACTATCCAAACAATGAATGTTAGGCCATAATAGCCTAGAAGTCATGAGAAAAATGTGACCACAAAGCCTCTTCTCATGGGAAGAGTTATGATCTTTCTCATAATTTTTATAACTAAAAGTATCCCCGCAAACACAGATCATTAAAAGGATAATGTGCATAAGAAACATGGAAAGGATTTAGTGACACCTTCTATCTCTCTCTAGCATTTAAGCTTGCTCCTAAGAAATAATTTTAAGAGCTTCCCTACTAATCTTCTATAAGATGACATCTAGTAGATCATTCTTACTAAACCACTTCTCAATACACCTGGAGACCACACCTAGATTAGCAAACCAATATGATATTTGGTCTCCTTCTCTATAAGCATGCTAGATACAAACCATATCAAAGTAACCAATGATGTTATACACCTCTTCCATTCATATAATTAATATTCCAATTAGCTACATGTTTCTTAAAATGACAATTAAAATGGATATGTTAACCTAGGTTTAATAATTCAGTTTTACCCTGAGATAATCTCAATGCAAACAATATTGAAGTTATTTGTAACATAATGAAATGTAATCATGACATTCATGTGACATGTATAATGTGTAATTTATAATGCGTACTTATACAAAAAAAAATTACTATATCACCCTAGAATGAGAAGCCTATGAAAGTATACCTGAAATAAATATGGGTAAAAAAGTATTTGGGAGGCAAAAGAATGTAGATGCAAGAGAAATATTATTAATTTATTCATTTGAGTCCCAAACACCTCTTACATAATATTTATGTTCCTTCAATCCAATTATGTCATAGGACTTGTACATTTATTCATCGTAGTGGAGAAAAGGGGCAAGGTAGGGAATGATCTTATTCTAGAATTGAACCCTATAAAAAGTATATATATGGATACAACTTTTGTTTTGAATTTAATACATAAATTTTTTCTTATTTAGCTTATACTTTACCCATAACTTGTAGGGGAAAGATATTAATTAGTGATTAGGAAAATTTTATTGTAGGAAAACAGTGGCATGCAAGTTTATCCGAAGTGCTAAATAATTATGAGAAGTAAGAGGACCACCTGATTTAACATTTGTGAATTTAAACTATCACTTCACACACTATGGTTCAAGATTATGATGCTTCACTTTTGTGTCTACGAGGATCCCATATCATAACTTTTAGCTTCCCTACGTCAATTTCATTTGATAATCACTACCAACTACAAACACAAATCTAACCATTTTTTATTACTCTTCTTCCACTATGATTTTTATCTATGGTAAGTTTTAATTTTTGTTTTCAAAATTTACACATATTTATATATAAATTTTATTTGTTAAATTTTAGTTTATCATGTCATCCACTGAAAGTGAACACAATCACTCTATTATACCCTGCCACTACACTTAGGTGTAATTTTAGGAATGTCCCTTGGCATAATAAGAAAATATTTAATTTTTAATAATGATTTCCATTTAAACTAAAATATTTATTTTTAAAAAATCATGTTTTAAAAACCTTCATAACTTCTTTTAGATGGATTCTTGAAGAATCAATTTTCCATAATTAAAAATATAATGTTATCAATAAAATTGGGGTGTTCTCTAATCCTTGTATTATTTGAATGTTCAATATTACCAATATCTAACCTACCACATGAAGAGTCAATTTTATAACTTTCACTTCTAAAATTAGGTTTTAAATAATCTCTTGAAGAGTCAATTTTATAAAAGTCACTTCTAAAAGTAGGTTTTAAATAATCTCTTGAAGACATGATCAATCTCTTGAACTTTCTATGAGATACAAAAATGGAGGGAAGAAAATGTAATGTTAGAAGAGTGGGTGAAAATATTTTTCCCTAAAAAACTTATGTGGTCACTATCACGAGAAATACATGTTATGAAAAACATTTAAATAAAATTTGAAAAATAATTTCCACAATTTGTTATAAAGATTTGGAAAAAATAAATCAATGGAATCAATCTCCCTTTGGGTACACTATTTAAAGTTAAAATGACGTATATGGAACTTAGGCCAAAAGTCTTAATAATGGTTTTTTTCTAAATAATAAAATTATATGAATTATCTTTGGTATTTGTGTTTTATATTTTATTGGATGGAGTAATCAATTATACTAATATCTTCATTAAAATAAATAGATTTTAATTCTAATATAAAAAAATGGGTATTATAAACAAGGTCCATGTAATGGTTAGTCCTTGCCTTTAGTAATATCATTATTGTGGATTTGTGATGATGTTTGAATTTATGGCCAATGTTTCAAAATGGTGGTTGATGAAGAAATTACTAGATAAATTGGAAGAAAGGGGTGGTGCTTTATTTAGAAATGGAGAAGCTATATTGTAAAACATGCACCTTGTGTTTAAACCCCTAAAAAGTACTTTAAAATCTTGGAAAATCTTAGAATTCAAGTATAATTCCACTGACGAATCTTTTATAAAATTACCATGCACATATAAATTAACTGGTGATTTCTATGGCTCTTTCAAAGAACTTGTAAATATCTAGTGAATTAAATGTCATATTTAAATCAGGAATAATGGAGAAAAATCCATGCTAAACTCCTTTTCCCAAACACATTCATGGGGAAAATATGCCTGAGGTGAATAACAATTATGACCAATGAGTACCCTATGTTTTTCAAAACAACTATTTTTCTTTGCCTTTTAAAATTGGGGGCAGTCTAGTGATTTCAAATACTTGTCCAATGAATAAATATAAGTAATGAGGACATGAGAGATAACATGGATAAGAATTTATACACACCCATACCAAACATAAACCCTAAGTAGGTGCGTGTGGCTCTTTAAAAAGGTCATCACCACATCAATGTCCAAAAACATATTCAAAATATGTTTTAGGTCTTGTTGACCTTGTCACTAAATAGACAATCCCAAAGAAATGCAAAGATTTTTTTGATCTCATTACTAAACAAATAGTCCTGTGTAATAACCAAATTGTCTATAACATTAAGGGTTTTGATATAAGATTAAAAAAAAAAGGTTTTCATATTGTGAGCAAAGATCTGATGAAAAAATTAACATGGCAATAGTTTGAATCCTTTAAAAGATAGGCATAATTTATTAAAATCATGAAAATATTTATAGATATGTATGGCTTATATTTATTACTTAGATTTTACTTCATTGTTGGTTGCTTAGACTCTTCCTTGGCCTCCTCTTGTAGTTATTTCTCCCTTCATGATTCCTATTACTGTAGGCCTTGTATTTCTTACTTAGATTGTACTTCATTGTTGTCTACTTAGACTCCTCCTTGGCCTCCTCTTTCAGATGTCACTCGCTTCATGATTCCTATGACCACACAGAAATAAAACTTTTACATAAATGAAGTTATATGAATTTAGGTTTTAGTATTTCATGGTTTTAAAGTTTTAATCAATTTGAATCATTTATGTAGATTTATTTTATAAGAGATAATTTATGTTAATTAAAAAACCAATGGAGAAAGAGGTTAGAGGGTGGGATGTCTAAATCTGAGATTTGTTTATGGTTATTTCTTTTTAATGATTAAATTTTTCTTTTTTAAAGATTAAATTTATCCTTTTTAAGTAATAAATTTGAAGGGCATGTGAATAAGCATGAATTGAGTACATATCTTTGTAAGTCTCTCAAAATGCCAACCAAATAATACAATAAACTGAGTATAGTAAAAATTGTTACAAAAAATGAGAGTATAGAGTATAAACCAACTATGGGGCCATAGGGCAAAACAACTATGAAAAGTGAGGATGACAAAACTAAAAAATATTCAAAACATTTTTATAATTTTAAAATTATAAACTATATAATAAGGTCTACTAAAATGTCTTAACCACATCCATATTGACATTTCAAATATATATTTTTATTTCAATTAACAACCATGTTACTAGGATATAATTATTACCTTAAACATTAAAAGAAATATAGTATGATCATGAGACTCTGTTGCATTTACTCAATTTATTCTTTTTACATTATTTATCATAAGTATCTTGCATGTCATTATTTCTTATAGAAGATTAATTTCTTATTTGTTTATAATATGTACGTCATAAAGACCAACTAGATAATATAATACATAGAGTATAGAAGTAATATTAAGAAAAAGATGGAATATATAGTATAAACCAACTATGAGGCCATAGGGAAAGACAACTATGAAAATCGAGGATGATATAATTGAAAAAATACTCAAAACATTATCATAGTTTTAAAATTATAAACTATATAATAAGGTTTGCTAAAATGTCTTAACCCCATTCATATTGGCCTTTTCAATTTTTTTTATTTTAATTAACAAACCATGTTAATCAGAATATAATTATTACTTTAAATATTTAAAAATAAAATATAGTATGATCATGAGGCTCTATTGCATTTATTTAATTTATTCTTTGTGTATTATTTAAAATAAGTATCACACACATCATTATTTCTCAGAGGAAATCAAATTATTGTTTGTTTAAAACAAGTATGTGGTAAATACCAACTGAATAATATAATAAATTGAGTATAGAAAAAATAGTGACAAAAAATCAGAATATAGAATATAAACCAACTATGGGGCCATAGGGAAAGATAACTATGAAAAATAAAGATGACATAACTAAAAAAATATTAAAAACATTTTCATTGTTTTAAAATTACAAACTATATAATAAGGTCTACCAAAATGTCTTAACTATATCCATATTACTATTTCAAATAAAAAATCATGTCAACCAAAATATAATTATTACTTTAAAAATTAAAAATTAAAAATACAATATGATCGTAAGGATCTGTTGCATTTATTAAGTTTGTTATTTGTGCATTGCTTAAAAGAAGTATATTTTGCATCATCATTTATCAGATAAAATCAAGTTCTTATTTTTTTAAAATAAGTATATGGTAAAGACCAATCAGATAATATAATAAAATAAGTATAATTAATTTTTTGTCAAAAAATAGAGTATAGAGTATAAACTGACTATGGGCCCATAGGGAAAGACAACTATGAAAAGTGAGGATGACAAGTAAAAATATTTAAAAATATTTTTTTTAGGGAACTTGTCATTATATTTAGTCATTGTATTGATTATTACTTGTTGCATGTTGATATGTTCTCAAAATCTATGAAATGGGTATTTTCAGGTTACTAAAAAATATGGTTGAAATGATATGAGACTTTATTGCATTTATTAATTTTATTCTTTGTGCATTGTTTAAATTAAGTATTTTTCATGCCATTATTTAAAAGGAAATCAATGGTAAAGACCAACCAAATCATATATTAAATTGAGTATAGTAAAAATTGTGACAAAAAGTCAGAGTATAGAGTATAAATATAAACCGACTATGGGGCCATAAGACAAGACAATTATGAAAAGTGATGGTGGAAAGAAAATATTTTTAAAGAAATGTTTTTTATAGGAATTATCATTATATTTATTCATTTCAATATAGATGACTTTGTACACCAACAACTACTCTCATTCTTCTATTTGATTAAGAGAACATGTCTATAACAGTTGTAAACTCTATTATAGAGATGCATATGTATTTGAGTATAATTAAGTTGTTTAGATACATATGCGATAGTTTCTCAAAATTTTATTCATTACTTCAAGCTATTAGTGGAAGCGAAGCTATGGTAGTTTAAATATTAGGATGAGAGGTTGGAAATGAAGGTGTAGACAATTTTTATGCCAATTTCTTTATGAATGCAAGGTATAGATTTGTGTTTCTTTTGTTTTGAAGATTGAAAGAATTTATTTGCATACACAGTCGTCTATATTGAAATGAATAAATATAATGATGAGTTCCCTAAAAAATATTTTTTTAGAGACATTTTCTCAAAACATTGTCTTTTAAATGTCTTAACCATATCCATAATCAATAATGATAAAGTCTACCAAAATATCTTAACTATATCCATAATCAATAAGGGCCTTTCCAATTTTTATTTTTATTTTAATTAACAAACAATGCCAACTAAAATATAATTATTATCTTAAGCATATTGTGTCCTAAGTCATAAGTGGTCCTTAACACATTTATAAAATTGATTAAAACAAACATACTCTTCCTTATGGTTTTAATGTTTAAAAAACTTAATAATAAATAACTAAAACTGTAATTATAAAATGTAAGTCAAAATTGCTATGTTTTCAAGGCTTAAAAAACATGGTAGTGTTAAAAAATAGGTGAATGACATAAATACCATCACATCCTAAATTCTTAAACCTAATGTATATTTTATTTTTAGCATTGAATGCAGTGTAGGTAGAATTAAAACTATTGGGATTGAGGTTGAGATCTTACCCTATTTTTGATGGAATTGGTGCCAACATATTGAAGGACCAAGGCAAACAATTGCTCTCAGTCATCAAAATAAAATAAACATAAATCCATACCTTACAATTGTAATCATAATAAAACTAGTTTAAAAATGATCTACACCTCATCCCAATCTTTTGACTACCAAAGCTTCACTTCTACCAATAGATTGCATCAATGACTAGAAAATTTTAAAAACTATCATTAAATATCTTTAAAGAAATAATTTTTAAGGATCTTATAATTATATTTATTTATTTATTTAAAAACTAATGTCTATGCATATAAACAACTGCTCTTAGTCTTCAGAATAAAAAAACATAAATCCATACCTTGCCATTTGTTATGTCCTTAACCTTTGACATGTCTAGGGATATGTGTGGTCGACTTGTGGCTTACATACCTCTTTTATATTCTTGTTACATTTCTCTATGTTCTTAGATAGGTTGGCCTATGAGATAATTATTTCTAATTAGACTATATATAGGAGGTATTGGTTAGTCTTTGAGGATCATGTTAAGTATTCTTCTCTTATTGCATTGTTGTGAAGGTTTCCCCTTCGAAGTGGCTATTCTATATTATCCAATATTCTGCTCTACTATCAATTATTGCTCTATGATCTCTCATATTTACTGATTTTGTGTGATATATAATTATTTTGTGTGAGCATCTAAGTAATTTCATTACAAGTGGTTTTAGAGATCCAATTTGAGCAAGTTTTCCTAAATTATTTTTTTTGGATCTGGTGAGGCGTGACTTTTGTGAGCAGAAAGAGTGAAAGAACATAACTTATAATCTAGAAAAAAATAATTTTTTTCTGTCAGTGTAGTATTGTTCAAAATGTTTTTTTTTACATTATTAAAAAAAGTTTGAATTTTTTTTTCTTTACACAATTATAGTCATTAGATTCATCTCAATGAGATGATCATAACAGTATATTCTACCGGTACACTTTTTTGGTGCCAAAATTTTTTACCCTAGTGTGCAAAGGTAGTCTTTAGATTCATCTTGGTAAGGTGATCACAATGGTACCATATCTTGGTACACTTTTTTTGGGGTGAAAACCCTCCTAGGGTTTATATATGGTAGGTCCTACTTGGGGAAGAAAAGGAGAGCAAGAAAATCCTAAGACTCCTTTTGGAGATGACATGGAATCTAGAACTTTATATCCATTGATTTCTCAACTTTAAGCTGACATAAAGATCTTGGTGTAACATGATGATTTTGTTGTAGTTCATCCTAATGTTTCAAGGATGCATAAATATATTAATAGGGTTCACACTCAATTGCATCAGATCACTACGTAATTGGCTACCCTTTCATCTCAGTTACGTCAAACACCCCTCTACTTCATCATTCGAGTCCTCCTCTCAACACTAATAACTCTAATTTTGGTGTAAAATTGATGTTGCCAAAAGTAAAAATATGTAAGTTTTATGGTAAGTATTCTCTCACTTGAATTACTCAAATTGAGAATTTATTTGATATACATCAAACTCCTAGTTCTCAGAAGGTGATAGTGGCATCTTTGTATCTAGAACTTGAGTAGTTCATTTGGTATTGCTGGTTGCATGCTCAAAATAAAAATAATTTACTCTTGTTATATGGTCTATTTTCACTAATGAATTGTTATCTCATTACTGAAATAATGTCTTTGAGAACTACTTCATATACTTAGCCAAATTGTGGAAAATAAAAATTGTGAAGGATTATATTCATCAATTTCAGAATCTATCCTTATGGATGGAAGATATCATTGATAAAAAATTGACTGATCTCTTTTTCGGTGGTCTCAAATATAGCATCTAATTTGTGGTTTAGAAATTTAACCTAACATATATATCAGAAGCTATCCTAAAGGCACATATGGCAAAAAAAAAGAGATGGTCAAATGGAAAATTTTTACTAGTAGTTGTGATTGTTCCTTTCTAGGACCATTATTTTCTCAACCCACTAGATTGACACCTAAGAAAATTAAGGAGAAATGAGCCAAAGGGTTTTGTTATGGTTGTGACAACAAATGAAATAAAGAATATCATTGTGCTGAAAAGAAGTTATTTGACATTGAAGGTGCCAATGAAGATGAAGATGGTGAAGAGGTAATTGGTGAGGATGAATAAAGCCCTGAGAAAGAATCTGAAGACTTTTAAACTACTATTTTCTATCATTCCCTTTTAGGTATTATTACTCCTCAAACTCTTAAGGTGGTGGGTTTCCTTAAGAAATAGAAGGTCATTGTATTGATTGATTTTGGGAGCACATAATTTTATCAATAATAAGTTAACGACTCATTTGAACTATTTCATTTATCTAGCTCTAGATTTTTAGTTCATAACTATAGATGGTGGTACTATCATCTATTCAAAAAAATGCCATAGTATTAAGTTGGCCATGGGAGACTACTTGTTAGATTCTCCTATGTTTGTTATTCCCATGGGGGGAGTCGATATTGTTCTGGGAGTATAGTGGCTCACCACTTTGGGCACTATTGAGATGAATTTCTAAGAATTATTCATGTGCTTTCATTCTGAGGGAAGGACATTTGAGCTAAGGGGATTAAGGGATAAATCTCTACAATTTGTTATCTCCCATCAAATGATAAAGATTCTTCAAAAGGGTGTTGAAGTATTTGTAGCTCAATTATTTTCTATTGAAGTTCTACTAACTCAACCATCTATACCTCCTAATCTGTAATAAGTGATTGACACATATTCTATTATTTTTGGTGACATGTTGAAAGGATTTCTACCTAGTTGCATGCATGATCATGCCATAAAATTATTCCTGGTAGTACACCACCTAACATCAAGTCATATAGGTATCCTTATGCCCAAAAAATTAAAATTTAAAATATGGTATAAGAGATGTTGGATGTAGGAATCATACACCACAACCAAAGCGAATACTCTTCGCAGTTATTATGGTGATAAAAAAAGATGACTCTTGGAGGATGTGCCATAACTCCAAAGAACTCAATAAGATACTATCAAAGATAATTTTCCTATTCTTATCATTGATGATTTTCTAGATGAATTGAATGGTGATTTTTCTTTTACCAAGTTAGATCTATATTTTGGGTATCATCAAATCTAGATTTGTGATCAAGACATACCCAAAATATCTTTCAAAACTCATGAGGGCCATTATATATTTTTGGTTATGCCTTTTGGTGTAACAAATGCACCATCTACCATTCAAATTTTGATGAATAATGTTTTTAGACCATTTTGAGGAATTTTTTTTGAGATTTCTTGATGATATCATCATTTATAGTAAAAATTGAGAAGACCATTTGCACCATGTAAAATAGGTACTCTCAATTCTGGAACAACATGAAGTATATGCCAAAACTTCCAAATGTACTTTTGGAGCTTGTGAGTTTTTGAGTATTTGGGTCATCTGGTTTCACATGAAGAAATGAAAGTAGATCCTAAAAAAGTCCAAGTAATGGTGGATTGGCTAGTTCTTAAGACACTCAAGTAGCTGAGGAGATTTTTTGAGCTAATTGGTTATTATCACAGGTTTGTCAAAAATTATGGTAGCATTACAACCCCACTCACCTCTTTATTAAAGAAAGACTCCTTTTAGTAGATTGATATGGCTACCAGGGCATTTGAATAATTAAAAATGGCTTTGTGCACCACTCCAGTATTGGCCACTCCTAATTTTTTTAAAAATTTTTGTGGTTGAATGTGATGCATCTAGGTATGGTATGGGTGTTGTGCTCATGTAAAAAGGTAGACCACTTGCATTTGAAAGTCATCAACTGAAGGGTAAAAATCAACTCAAGTCCATTTATGAGAAAGAAATGATGGCCATTCTACATGCAGTCAAACAATGGAGACCTTATTTGATGGGTCATCACTTTCAAGTAAAGAATGATCATGATAGTCTCAAATATTTTTTGGAATAATAGTTTTCATCTGAAAAACAACAAAAATGGGTAACTAAGATGTTAGGCTATGATTTTGAAATAGTATACAAGAAAGAAAAGGACAATGTGGTGGAAAATGCATTATCCAAGAAGGATGAATCAATTGAGGTATTGCTATGTGCCATGACCATTTTATAGGTAGATTGGCTAGAGGAAACACAATTAAAATGAGAAAATGATAGTGCTACTTATGATTTGATTCATAATCTTCAACAAGGTTTGGGTGGATTTAAAAAATTCACATGGAAGGGTAATGCATTATAGTATAAAGACAGATTATACTTGCATAAAAATTCTCTTTATAAACAAAAAATCCTTCAAGAACTTCATCCGACTCCACTTGGGGGACATTCAAGATTTTTGAAAACCTATCATAAAATCAAATAGGATTTTTTTGGGAAGGACTCAAGGGGGATGTCCAGAAATATGTGGTTGAATGTATGATCTGTCAATAAAATCATGGAGAAACCATCAAAATCCCAGATCTTTTACAGCCTTTATCCATCCTTAGCCAGCATTAGGAAGAGGTGTCTATGGATTTCATTAAAAGGTTACCAAGATCTGATGGTCAAAATGTTATCATGGTTATTGTGGATCATCTTAATAAGTATGCTCATTTTTTTCTATATCATAGTCATTTGTTGCTAGTACAATAGCTTTTGCTTTTCTCAATATTATTAAAAAACTACATGGTACCCCTAAGATTATTGTTAGTGATAGAGATCCCATTTTCACTAGTAATTTTTGGACTGAGTTATTTGCATGTTTGGGCACCCAGTTGGCTCATAGTTCATCCTATCATCATCTATTAAATAGATAAACTAAGATAGTCAACAAATGTTTGAAAGGATATCTCCGTTATTTTGTTTTTGATAAATAAAATAAATGGGTTCATTGGTTGCCACTTGATGAATTGTGGTATAATACTTATGTTCATAGTTCTTCCAAAATGTCTCCCATTATAGCATTGTATGAATACCACCCTCAATCTATCACTTCAACCTTGAAGGTCCATCCTAAGGTTAATTCAGTTGAAGAATATATTCACCATCAATAGGAGGTCCTTGTAAGTTTGCGTGAAAATTTAGCCATGGCCCATAATCGCATGAAGCAAAAGATAGATCAACATAAGAGTGAGAGACATTTTGACATTGGAGATTGGGTCTTTGTTCACTTGTAGCCATATAATTAGATGTCCTTGAAGTAATAAAAAAATGATAACAAGTTGTCTCCTAAGTATTATGGGCCTTATCAGATCTTGCATAAAATTGTTAGTGTGGCATATAAGTTAGAGTTTCCTTCATCCACTCGCATACATCTAATATTTCATGTATCATCCCTGAATAAAGTCATTAGATACAGAGTTGATACTCAAATTGAATTATCATAATTAGATGAAGAAGGAAGAGTTATTCTTGATCTTGGGGTGATCCTTCAAATGTACACTAAGTAGCTACAGTCTAGAGTAATTACCTAGTACTTGATCAAATGGAAGAATATGTCATGTGAAGATGCTACTTGAAAGGATGAATCCTTTGTGCAACAACATCCAGAATTGACTCAACATTGAGGATAACATTGTTTTGAAGGAGAGGGGCATGATATGACCTTAACTTTTGATGTGTATAGGGATATGTGTAGCCAACTTGTGGCTTACATACCTCTTTTATATTCTTGTTACATTTCTCTATGTTCTTAGATAGATCAGCCTATGAAATAACCATGGTTAAGTAGACTATATATAGGAGGTATTGGTTAGTCTTTGAGGATCATGTTAAGTATTCTACTCTTATTACATTATTTTTGAGGTTGCCCCCTCAAAGTGGCTCTGCTATATTATCTAGTATTCTGCTCTATTTTTTTATTATTGCTTTGTGATCTCTCATATCTGTTGATTCTGTGTGATATATAATTATGTTGTGCGAACATCCAAGTAATTTCATTACATAGTTGAAATCACAAGGAAACCATATTAGAAAATATTTATTTCTAACATTTCATCCTAATCTTTTGACTACTAGAACTTTACTTCTACTAATAGCTTGTATCAATGACTATTAAAATTGAGAAACTATCACATATGTATTCAAGTGACTTACATTAATCCCATCGATGACGTGTTAGACCAACACTAAATTTTGTCTTGGGCCCTTTAATATGTTGGCATCAATTCACTAAAAATGAGGCAAGATCTGAACCTCAATCCCTGTACCTTTAATTCCACCTGCACTACATTCAATGCAAGAAATAAAATAAATGTTAGGTTTGAAAATGATTTATTATTAATTTTTTTAGTTATTAAAACCATATAGAAGGAAGAGCATGATTTTTTTAATCTATTTTATAAATGATGTTAAAAAATCAAAACATTTTAATAGTTTTAAAATTATAAACTATATAGTAAGGTCTACAAAAAAAATCTTAATCATATCCATAATTGGCCTTTCAATTTTTTTTTTCAATTAATAAACCATGTCAACCAAAATATAATTATTACCTTAAGCTTATTGTATCCTAGGCGATCCTTATTATATATAAACACACACACACACACACACACACACACTTAGTGATTCCAAACTAATCTATACATATCTTGTATAATTTTTTGGTGAATCAGAATTATACATCCATAGTAACTATTACAAATTTGTGTCCAAACATAAGACCAAGTATAATCTATAAGGTGATTCAAAACACATGTATACGAAATTGTATAAAATTGAGGTTATTTGATCTATGTATATTTTCATAGAATTGACCATTTTCAAAATTTAAAAAAAAATACTTATAACCTTTTGGCTATAAATAGACTCTAATTTTTCCCCTGTGATATGCGAGCTTGGTTTTTTTAGTCTAATGCACTATTAAAAACACTTGTATAGAAAAAAATATAAGATTAACTAAATAAATAAGAAAATGATGTAGATTATTAGATAAAAAAATGAAGTGTAATGATCTTTATTGCATTACTCATGGATAATTAGTATAGGCATATTGTAATGCACATATCTACAAATAGCTAATATAACAACTTGATTTCTAGTATAATGCATAATTGTGAGAGGTTGTATAGAATAAGATGCAAGGTTAATTTAATAACCGATAAAATTGATGCACATAGATTAGATCGAAGAAAAATATAATGTTATGTTAATTACTAATAAAAGAAAATAAGTAAAGGTAAAATAATAAAAAAAAATATGACATTTTATATGAGTCAAAGCTATATCTGAACTCTGTGAACCATAATAAATTCAAAGATTCCAGATATATGCAAAAGCAAAAAATATGACATTTCATATGAGTCAAAGCTATACACCGAGTAATATAAAAAACACTACAAATCAATGTTATCTAAAATTTGCATTATATGCAGAAAACTATCCTTTTAAAATGGGTTGAAATATAATTAGCGCTATTGATTACAAGCATAGCCAACTACCAACTCAAGTTCCTCTGCATATTTTAGAAAGAAAGATAATCATACTATCTTCAGGTTTTTTTTATTGTAACATCACTTGGTTCATGCATATGGCCAAAATATAAAATGTCGGTTTATACAGATCAAATATAGTCTGATTCATTTCAGAAATAAAAATTTAATGGCTATTTTTTTTTGCAATTATATTTCAAAATTTATTAATACATTTTGTTAAACTTTACCTAGTCTAATACAAAGGACTTATTTACACGATAAAATTAGTGGAGTTCAAAAATAAAATAAGATAACAGATAGTAAGCCTTTGTGACAAGTGAGTTAAAGTTTCATTTTGTGCTAGGGATGTTTTACCATGACAACATTCAATTAAGAATAGATCTTTAAAGTTCTTGGTCAAAATTTAAGTAGATAGATTATGTAAATTTTGTTTCATACCAAGCAAGTTATTTATGTTCTTCAAACTATTAGTTTGAATCATAGATTGAATATATCACTAAAACATAATTTAAATCTGAAAATATTTAAATATCTTAGTTCTACCATAATTGCTAAACAACACATGAATGAACATATTGGAGACATTTTTATTTAAATAGTAGCAAGAAAATTATCGAGCAATCCAAGTTGAAACTTTCAAACCATTTGCAAACCAAATTAAATTTCCAAACATCAATCAAGGTGATTAAAGTATTTTTCATGTATTTTATTCTTTCAGCTTGCATTATTTTCTCTCTTGAGTTTATTATTATTTTTATTTGTCTCAAGACATACCTCAATTGAGCTTGCATCATTTTTTCACATAGGTATACGTTAAAAATAATGTTTTTAAAAAACAAAATTAAGACCACATTTATTTTTCTGGGACTATTGTATGAGTTCTTTAATAACAATCTGAATAAAATGAATGATCTTATTAAAAAAAAAATACAATGTTTATTGATTGAAATGGATAACTCTTATCATATTACTATAATTCCACATTCAATTTACATTGATCTTTGTGAATTGTCACAATATTTTAAAAAAAAATTGGCATAAAAAAAATTATGAAAATTGTAATAAAAGTAGTCTTATATATATTGATGAATAACTCCTTTACAATAGTGATTTCTAGCTAAGAGCCAAGTGTTAGGGTTTACTAGCAACAAGAATTGATCCTCAATGGACTCTTTGTGAGCCAAACAACTTCACCAATTAAACCAACAACTATTCATAATAATTATATTAAAATCAAAAAACTATTTTCAAATAACACTCTTAAAAACATTCTATTATTTTTATGAAAAAACTTTATTTTTTTAATAATTATTAAATCATATACAATTTAAAAAAAAAATTGGAAAAAACAAAAGTGACTAAAAATAAATAATTAAATCTTTAATATTATTTATTAATAGGGTTTTCAAGGCGATCCCCGCACCATAAGATTCTTTATTTACAGTTTATAAAAAAGCGAGGCACTATTATAATAAAAAAAAATAGATAGCTAAATCTTTAATATTGTTTATTAATAGGGTTTTCATGCGCTTACATGCGATCATCGCAGTCGCAGGAGGAGATTCTTTGTTTATAGTTTTATGTTTACGCACGTGTGTGTTGCCACATGCCGGGCTCGTTGCCTCAAAAGGTGTTGGTGCATCTGCTGCGAAGAAATAAAAATAAAAAAGCAATCTATTTCAGTCACATAAACTGCCTAATAAAAGATAACTATGCAGTTAAGGTGTTATCCCCAACTAATCAGGAAACGGGAAAGAGAGATCTGAAGAAGAATTGATTGAGAATGGGGCAGGGGCAGGGGCAGGGTCAGGGGCAACGGCAAGAGCGAGAGCAAGAGAGTGTTCCAGCATCACCATGGTCTCAACAGCAAGAGCCAGAGCAAGAGTGTGTTCCATCACCATCACCATGGTCTCAATTAGCAGGGCACATAATGGAGGAGATATTCTCACGGCTTCCCATGAATGCAATCTACAGTTTTCGAAGGGTTTGTAAGGAGAGGAACAGAGTGTTGTCTTCACAAGAGTTATGAATATTATGGAACAGATTAATGTCCGTCAGATCTCCCTGGCTCCTCCTCTTTAATGATCACCACTGTTGGGCTTATTGTTTCCTCCAAAAGAGATGGAAGCCTATTTCTCTCTACTCGCTCTTACAAGTTGATGAGGTGGCTTTCTGTAATGGATCAGGCGCAGGGTTACTCCTACTGTCTACCGGCAAGTCACGGTTTGGAAGTCATGTGGAGGATCAGGAGAGGGTTCTGTTCAAAATACGTAAGCAATGGGTTTACAATCCACTCAAACAAACTGCTGTTCAACTTCCTTCCAAAAAAATTAATGATGATGATGAGATGGTAGAAATTATTGTAGGAGGGGAGCAAATAGACTCCTACAAAGTGGTGGCAGTGAATAACGAAATGATACAGATTTACGATTCTGTAGAGAGATCATGGAGGATTGGTGGGTACTTGCCCAGGGACACTGTGCTGCTATTACATCGTCACACTCACACTGCAAGTGGGGTCTTTTGCAACGGCTACTTTTTCTGTTTGACACGCCAACCGTTGGGGTTAATGGTTTTCAGTATCCAAGATCAACATTGTTCTTCTTCTTGTCAAGTAAAGTCACTTCCTCTTCCTGAGACGGTACTTATGGATAACTCAATGCATCCACTTTGCCTGGTTGTGTGTCGGTCATCGGTTCTATTAGTTGCAATCAAACTTGAAAGATTAGAATTGAAAGATATGGTAGTGTGGGAATTATGCAGCCCTCGCGGGGAGGCCAAGCATGGTTCGAGTTCGTTCTACTTGTGGAAAGAAATTACAAGGATGCCTTCAATGGTGCGCATGAATTTTGTATTTCACCGCCACTTCCAGTGCATCGGGGTTGGGGATTATTTGTGCTGCTTTGAAAAGTATGGAAGGAGAGACGTGATTGCGTATAACATAATCCAAAGGTGTTGGAATCCGTTGCCCAAGTGCCCCTCCTGTCCCACTCCCTTTTCCATTCACTGTTGCGATGCTTATCGTACAATGACGGCATATCCCTCAGCTGCCAATTAGTCTGGTTATTTTTCTATTTATACAGTCGGCTGGGTTATAGTGGCGGCCCCAAAATTTTATCCGTAGTTTTATTGAATATCTACAATAAATTGATCATTTGTTGAATTAAGCATTTGAATTGGATTTTAAAAAAATTATGCATATTATGTTTTTGAATTTATATATTGTGATGGCTTGATTAAATCAGGACATTATTTTATTGAATATCTAAAATACATTGATTATTTGTTGAATTGGGCATTTGAATTGGATTGAAAAAAATGGACTCTTATTAAAATAAATTGAAGAATTCTTCAAAAGAAAAATAAGTGTTGTGAAAATTGAAAAAACTAATTATAGAAATCCCATCTTCTAAGGACATATTCTAGAAGGGGTAGAACAAAATCTTCATACTTTGGCATTATTTAAAATTTTCATATATGTACTACTTTTTTTGCTTATCAAACCATTTTTTCCTCTTTTTTAAAATGTTTGATCTCGTTTGTCATTGGGATGGAAAAATCATAATTAGTACTTGATATTATTTACTTATTGGTTTGTCTTGCACCATCTAACAAAAGTGTTTTGAGGTGAAACCAGATTTTGAGGACCTAAGTAACCATTAGGGGCAATGTAAACACAACATGAAGCTAAATTGTATTAATGGATGTTGATTGATGTGTGTAAAGACCCCACTACTTGCCATGGGAAGCTAAAACATTCAAGCTTTACTAATTTTTGGTGCTATAAGAGATGATATATTAAGGATGACAACACAAACACATTGAAGGTCACTATGGAAATATCATAGGAGACATGTAGGTAAGTGATGAATGGTTTTTTATGTTTGTTGAATTTAAGTGAATAGAGTAAATTTTGGAAGTGGGTTGGTATAGATGGTATGGTAAGCATTGACTTGGGGAAATGATTCGTAATTAACCTTAAGTGTCATGAGCCTTGGCTACCTTATCATAGGATTGGTGGTGTTTCCTAATCATGGCCCATGATCAAAGTTTGGACCAAGAAAAAACTAAAATGCGAAGTGTTTAAGTTGATTACAAGATCCATAAGAATGAATCTAATTAGCATGAAACCAACAATTTTTTTGAGGTTCATACCAATGGTTATTAGGATGATAGGAATCAACATCTTTAGATGAGGATTTAAGAAGGCATCTCCTAATCTCATCAAGGGTAAGATGGGGATGTAGCTCACAAGTGTTGATTTGTGAAGGAGGTGGAGGAGGCTAGAAGGGAATTCTCATTATATGTTGAGAAAGATTCACTTCGGTGAAGCTACAATTCTATAAAAGTCAATAAAAAAACATAAATAAGCATGCTACTAAGGATGATATCTCTGATACTTTTGATCCTAAGAAAACCATCCATGTCATTATGCTAGGTAGCTTCAATGAAGTGAATCTCTCTCTCTCTCTCTCTCTCTCTCTCTCTCTCTATATATATATATATATATATATATATATATATATATATATATATATATATATATATATAAGACTCACAAGTGATGGTTAATTGGATGTAAAATTTAAGGTTCAAGTAGTCATATAAATGGATGTTAAATTTAAGATTAAAATCGATATGTGATGATAATATGGCCATCATATTTAATGTCAAATTTTCCATTATGGTCAAACGATGTCAAATATAGTGTTCAATAAAGTCCTTAAGCTCACTATGAGCGTATAAGATGAGAGGAGATAGGGTTTGAAGATTTCAAGGGGTATAAATTAGACTTCACAGGGTTTAGAGCTAGGAAAGGATCATGATTGGAGTGTCATTGCAAAGAATGTTTTGGATATGGGGATCTTCCCCCCTCATAGACCATTTTCTAGACAGATGGTGACACATTCAACATCATCAATTTTTAAGACAAAGATCAATGCCCTAATGAGGGTAGTAGGTAAAAATAATATGCAAGGATAGACTACAAGACCTAAGTGGGCATGCATGTAGGTAGCAGAGGGGAATCCTATTGCTATGCTAGATCCTATATAAATTAAAAGAAACATAGCTGGGCTATCTGGTAGGAGCTTGATTTACAAATTCATAGGGGCATAGTTAACACTAAAGGCGTTACATGCATGGACCAAGAGGAACTGTAACATAAATTAAGAATATGATCTAAAGGATAATTCATCATAATCTTTTAAAATGAATCTGATTAAGACATAATTTTCCAAGGTGGACCATATTTCTTCAAAAATGCAAGCCTATTTTTTCATCATTGACACACTAGTTTCAAAATGATGAAGGAGCTACCAATAATAGTATCATTGTAGATTAGACTATATACTCTCCCTGAAGAATTTTTATCAAGGTATGTTTTTGAAATAAATGCTTATATAGTAAGTAGGCCATTAGATGTATCTAAGCCACATCATAGAAATGGATTATCAATCTATGCAAGAATTTTTGTGGAATTAGATTTAACAAGGCCCTTGCTAAAGAATATCAAACTGAAGGCAAGATAGATGGAATGAATTCAAGATCTATATTATGAAATTATTCCTTTCATATGTAGAGGGTGTCATGAATATGGAATCCTAATCAGGGAATATCCAGTACTTTAAAAAAAATAATGTACTAGTGAAATCACTAGAAACAATAGAGGACATAGAGGAATTTATCAATCCAAGAAAAAATCATACCATTAAAAATAGGAAAAAAATGGCTAAAAATATGTTCTAAAATGTAGTAAAGTTACCAGAGCTTAGGAAGGAATTTTAATGAAAGGAGTAGAATCGATACTAGAAACATCGGGATAGGAAAATTAGACAAAAAAGGAGGGCGAAGATATAACATTATACTCAAATAAGTGAATATAGGGAAGGATGAGAAATAAAAGATAAATGAAAAGAAAAAAAATATTCCTATCCCAATGTTTCTATATTAGGAAAATTAGACAAAAATAATGAAGAACAAAAATATTTTATGAAGCGTATTCCTCTCAAGATAACCCAATTTGATAAAAGTAAATTAATCAAGGATGTCACACTAGAAGTAATTAAGAGGGTAGTCTTTGAGATTGTAGGGGATCATTCCCTAGGCCCATAAAATTTTCATTCTATGTTCTTTTATAACTTTTGGGACCTCACAGGAGAATAAATTAGGGCAATGGTATAGGAATCAAAGGAATCCCAAACGATGTTGAAATATTTCAACTCTACCTTCTTGGTGCTTATACCCAAAAAATTAGACAAAAGAATGCCAAAGGAACTTAGATCAATCTCCCTCTACAATACCATCTACATGATAATATTGAAGGTTATATTTAACATGCTATAGGGCCTCATCTCAAAACTTATATCAAAGGAGCAAGGGGGTTTCATAAAATGAAGACAAATTTTTGATGGAATAATGATAACACACAAGATAATTCATTCAATAAATGCAAATAAAAGGAAAGGAATGCTAATAAAAATAAATATAAAAAAGGCATATGATAAATTTGATTGGAATTTTATAGATAACATACTCCAAAGGTTTGGATTTAGGGAAGATTGGAGAAGGTGGATTCAAAGTTGTTACATAATAGCTAGGTTCTTAGTAGTGATAAATGGCTCCCTAGAAGGCTTTTACTCACCTACGATGGGACCTAGGCAATGGGACCCATTGTCTCCTTATCTATTCATATTCATGGCAGAAGCCTTGGGAAGGAAGATAATATCACTCAAAGAGAAGGGAAAGATAAAAGGGATACAAGCATCAACATGGGGAATAACTCATACTTGTAGTTCGTAAATGATACAATGATTTTTACACTTCCCAAGCTCCAAGAGATTAGGAACATAAGGGATCTCCTAGGAAGTTATTAGAGAACATCAGGGAATTCCATAATTAAAAGTGAGTCAAATATTCTCTTCATTAATGTCTCTCAAAATATACAAAGTTTCATGTTAAGAATCCTTGGATTTAGAACAATAATTTTCCTAGAAAACTACTTAGGATTCCCATTGTTTAAAGGCAAAGGGTACACAAATCTCTAGCTGAAAGTCTTTGACTTATGAATAAGAAGTTGAGTAAATGGAGAATTAAATATTTGGTTCATGTAGGTAGGATAAGCCTTATCGGAAACATGTTGCAAGCCACTCCTAATTACTAGTTTTCTCTATTTGAGGTGCCTAAACAAATACTAACATAGATGAATGGGATTCTTAGAAGATTTCTATGGTAAGGAATGGGAGAAAACTCAAGCTGCCTCTTTTGTCCTAGGAAAAAATATGAGAGCCACTGTGCCAGTGGGAAAGGAAGAAGAAACCTCCTCAAGATAAAGTTAACACTATTGGTAAAGCTCGTCTAAAGAATAAAAGTAATAGGAAAGGAAAAATGGAATGAGTTACTCAAGAAAAAAATACATAGATGAAAGGAATCTAAATATAATGTCACATCTCATGAACTTCTGAATGGTTCCCTCATATGAAAGAACATGAAGGAGGTGTGACAACCCTTCAATTTATAGTTAAGAAAAAGTGGTATTTTTTTTTTACAAATATCTTAACAATAATTTCATAGAATTAAAAAATACAACATAACTAAACCATAATTAAGAATAAGAGTACTTATACTTCAAATACTATATACAATACAAATCTTATACAACTCTACAGAAAGCAAATATAATATGACACAACTACATCTGGTCTCATAATACAACATCTGCTAATCAAAATACATAAGTACATAATAAAATTAAATTTCTTTAGGCATATGGCCTAATACAATAAATAGATATCAATCTCTCTGGAGCTCGAGTCAAACCAACTCATGTATCACTGATAATCTCAAGTGTTGTATCCAAGTTGTATTGCAGTGGAGGAGGGAGATCATTATCTGACCACTTTACCACACTAACCATGGACCAATAATCCCCCACACAATCCCCTATCAAGAAATGGCCCTCCCTTCACATATAGGTAGATATATTGATGCAAAAAATCTAGTGAGATGTGCTAGTACCACATGTGTTGTAAGATTTCTACAAACATGTAGTGTACCAAAAAGAAATCCATTATAACATGATATCACACAGAATTAAAATCAAACATATGAAATAAAATTTATATAGCATTATTTTGATTAAAGTTTTCATATGATCATGTTAGGTTGATCAATTTCATAACACACCACTTTATTGGATTATCTATTAGTGGTACTACCTAGACTAGTGGAATCTGTCTCACTACCTATTATTATCATTAATATGGTTTCATAAATGACATAATATATAACTTAAATATTCTTACAAATTTAAATCTCCTAAAAATAATATCACATCAGATGATAAACAAGGAAAAAAAAGTATACACATAATCATATACGCATGAATGGGTCTTACCTTAAATTCAATCTCAAACTGGGAACAATGACCACTATTTATACCACTTGGGAAAAAAACACAATAAACTATAGATGATTATCATAAGATTTAAGTAACTACACCTCAAAGCAACCCATATCATCTTAGTCTGGTGTTCTTAGGCATGGCTACTAGTTTTTCCATAGTTAGTCATATAAACATGGAATCATATGCTTATATTCAAGCAAGCATACCATAACAAACAAGTCATACGATGTATCTAATTCTATCTTAACATTCATTTTCACTATCAAGATTGTATGCATGTTTAAATGATATCCTACTAAATGTTACAATACATACTATTCAATACATATATAATTATGAAAGTGTGGGTATAGATATAATAAATATAACATGTACCATTCGGGTACTTTTCATACTGTAAGACTCAATGACATCCCATAATATCATAGGTCATTGTGCTCGAGCACCTGACTTAAACCCAAAATAAAAATTTACACCCAATATTAATAATAAAGCAAGTATGGGATTACACTACAAAATTTAGCAATCATAACTAGCATAATCTCTAAGCACTCATCACGATGCACTATTTTTGTGTGATAAGATTCTAAACACTTGTACATATTAATATTCTCACAAATGAACTACACATAAAATTTCATTTCAAGTTTCATAAATGTACTTTCATTTATGATGGAAAACAAGGTTTTAGAAGTTTTCACAATAATTCATAGAAACTTTAGATTATAAGCATGCACGCATGCACACACACACGCGCGCACGCGTGCGCACACACACACACACACACACACACACACACACACACACACACACACATTACAAGCTTTTAATTACAAAATCCAAGCATCCTAAAACCAATCCATATAGGAAAAAGTTCATGTGTTCATGTTAAGTATAATTACTATTGTTGGCAACCAATTCTTAGATTTATTATTTATTTCCAAACCAAGTAAAGTGAGCATTTAATCATTTACTTTAGATGGAAAGGGATAAGAGAATATATAAATTTAAAATAGGTCTCATGGCAATTACACTCATTATTTAATAACAATATTTTATCTAGATATGCATTTTCATTTAATCCATGATATGAAAATTTGAGTCAAATTTAATTTCCATCAAACATTTTGAGCTTGCATTAAAGAAGATACACATATTTAATTTTATTAAAATGACTTCATCGCTATAATAATTTAACTTAGCATATTAACCTTTTGACTCAACATTGAAATTATAATTAATCAACATTTAACAAAATAGCTTGATATATATTAAATACTTAGCACATTACTATAGACATCCAATTCCTAACACCATTTGTGTTGAAATTTTAAATCTTATTTGAATTGCACTCAAATGCATATTTTAGGTCAAAATCACTAAAACACCCTAAATGGTTCGAACTAGTCATTTACAAGTGTTGATTTAGGTCAAAGTATTCCTAAATGGGGCAATGCATTTTATGAGATACCTAACTTTGATCAATTTGTTTTGAGTAAAAATAATGATTTCTCCTTTTTGTCTGGATCACTCTTTTCTTCTAATTCATTAGTACACATCATGTGCCATTTTAATTTTGTGTTGGTAACATCCTAAATCAGAATATGGTTCCAAAACATCTAACATCACCTTTTAATTCTTCTCAAGTCAAATTATGACCTAATAATAACTTTCTGACCATTTTGATTAATTGAGGGCCAATTTCCAAAGAATTGCATAGATATTGATTAATCTTGTTTAATTTTAATTAATCTAAATCAAGAGCTTAAGTGGATTTTCCATGAGAGTTGTTGAATATTTCTTTTTGGAAATTGATTTCTATTAACTGCATCACCTAATGACATCATTTCATGGGCTGGCATCCATAAGCCACAAATGCATAAAATATCAAGACTATGGGTCTCCAATGCCTCTTTATCTTAAATAATTATGAGGATAATTATGGATTTAATTCCAAATATTAGATTAATCCATGGCACACATCTCAATCCTGAGATGGATGGTCATGGTTGATCTTAGACTATTTTTGAAATTTATAAATATAAGAGCCATGAACATCATTTTTAAGCTCGATTTGTGAAATGTTATAATGATAAATTTTCTCCAAAACCCTTTGTGTTGATCATTGTGTTTCATTATCAAGATTTATTTGATAGGCTAGATTAGAGATTTCATCTACTTTGAGCCTAGGTTTTGCAAAGAATTATTGAGGCATTCGAGGAGTTTGTCCACCATTGTTGACAAAGACAAGAGCTCTTGATCAAGGGGAGAACATGGTTATGAGACACTCTTGGATGATGGATTCACTTGGGAAGGTATAGGTTTCTTAATTTCTTTCATATGTCTTTCATTGTCGTTAAAAAACCCCACATGAATAGATAGGCTAAGTTTTATTATGTCTTTAATGCATTTTTCATGGTTTCTTGACTAATATTTGACTTTCTTTATAATCCTCTCTACATTTTGGCATGCCCAATGGGACAATTTTACCTCATTGTCGACGGTTGAAAATGACCATCGATGGTTGAACTAACTATTGGTGGTCACTGTGAAAAACCAACAAGCTAATAAGCCATCTTCAAGAGCTTGGCTTGGGATCATACAGACTCTATTTTTGATGATTTTTTTTAAACTATGTGTTTTCTCCTAAAGTTGTAGAATATGATATTATTTTAGCTTCAAGTTACATATATTTTTCACAAAATATTGAAATAGGAGTTTGAATATTTTTAAAAGTTTTTAATTATTGTTTTGTGGTTTCGTTAAATTGTGTTGTTTCTTAGTTTTTTAAAATTGTTATTTCTTGGTTTTTTTAAATTGTTGTTTCTTCATTTTTTATCAAAATTTTCATATAACAAGTCTAATCTAATGCATTTCATTTCTTGAGGCTTTGCCTTTAGGTTGACAAATTTTTCCCTTCAAGGTTGCTTCTCTCATTTGATAAAAATGCATCAAAGCTAAAAGAAGTGCTAACCATTTTATTATAGGATTTACTTAAATAAGTGATAAAATAAGCCTAATTAATTCTTTCACACTTATTTTTAGATGTTATAAAATAAATTAGGCATTTCACTTTGGGTTTAAAAATAAAAATTTCTATTTTTATGTTAATTTTTTTTTATTGATCTTTCAAAGTTCACAACTTAAAGCCAAGGGGATAAAAGAACAACACCACACTTTTCAACTAAATGCTTTAACATTAAACACATTTTTAAAGTTTGTATACAATAGATTATTGTTTAATTAGTTTTGTTTGGCAAAAATAAAGATTGTGTGTGTATGCTCTCCCATCTATCCCCTTTAAATAAAATCTGGCGTTAAAAATGCCTTTTTTATTGTGAAGTGTCTTAGTCAAAGGCATGAAAGAGATATTTTGAAGGATCTCCTCAAGGACCTGCATGGCTTGAGTGACTAGATGTAACCTTTAAAGCTTTTTCACTTGTCATTTATTTTTAATTCATCTTAGCTTGTGAGGGAGACTTTATTACCTCCCATGAGTTCTTTAGGGAAGCTTTAACCTGAGGTTTCACCTCCCAACATCATCTTCAACCCCTCTCCATGGAGGGGGTATATAAATTGGGATCACCCCACTAGGATCGGAGGTTTGACCGATTAAACCACCTCTTAGTATTGGGACTAAGCTTGAGAAGTATGAGAATATTGGATATTGCATTACACTAAACGAGTGATGGATGTGGTGGTTGTAAAAATGGGAAGACCTTTTTACAACAAGCCAAGTGCCACAGACCCAAATGGCTTGCTTCTTCTCTTTTTTGTTGGCATGAAAGTCGATAGACATGGGATCCATTTAGAACATTAAAAAATAATTAGTTTAGTTAACCCCACTTTGCCATACCTTATCAGTTTAGGAATTAACATGATTAGTTAGTTGATTTATTTTTATCTTAGATTAATTGGTCTTGTTTTGGTTTAAAATTGATTATTAACATAAATTTCATAACCAAACACATTGCTCACAAATTTTTTGAACAAAGAGGTGTTACACTATCCAAATGAAAATCATTCTTTTCTTTGTTCAAATTATGCCATCATTGGTCTAATTGGTGCAGTTATGTTGCCCATTTGAGTCTAAATCATTTTCCAAATTTTATTAAGCTCCTCATTGATAATTCACATTCAAAATTGAACCTTTATAAGTTCTAAGGGTTGATGTGTTAAACTAGGTTCTCCATTTGCACATTAAACTTGTTTTAACTTGGGTTCAATTTTCTATTTTTTAAATCGAGAGCCATTTATAGACTCATCATCAAATTATCATCTTTGGTGGACTAAAGTCATCTTGTGCATCACTCTCACTTTGAGTCTTAGAACACATTTTATATTATCCCCCTTCTTATCACCATGGGGAAGTGTTGTGCTTTCCATTTGATTTTAGTTTTATACTTAGGAATTCTTACATGTTTTCACATCATGAGTTTCTTAGTTCAAATTATCTTCTTCACAATATGAAGATATTTATTCCACTTTTCTAGTAGAAACTCATCGATGTTGAACTAGATTTTATGGTATTGATGTATCATAAAGGTCTACATTTTAGTGTACAAGTCACACTCTAGATTTTTGAGTTATCATACCCTCTTCCAATCTATATGATTTTAACTTTACCAAAAGTTGAGTAAATTCAGGAACACATTCTTCTAATTGTGTGTGGTTCCAATCCACCCTCCTTTTATAGTCTATTTGGTACCTTAGTCATTTGTTGAAAAAGAAGGATCAAAATTCATATCTTGTTTAAATATTTTCAAAACATTGTCCAAATATTGTCAAACATTACGAACACTATTTTTAAATAATGATACTAAGATACACTAGAAATAGGGTTTCTTATGGCTCTAGTTTCAAGGTAGAGAATTTTTATGATGGACATAAATACTCCATATTGTTTTAGGAAGTTACCCTCTTTGGGACTATCTATTGAAAACCAATCACATTCATGCTGATTTTCATACACCATCCTCATCCTTCCCCTTCAACTTGTGTGAGTAAGCAAGCTCCACAATGTGCGAAGGTTACCATTTTAGGACCTCCTCCTTTGGTTTGTACATGCAACCAGACTAAGAAGCATCTTATTATTACCATTTTGGGTTATTCTCCTCTAACTTTTACAAGTAATAAGGGTCCACAATGCACAAAGGTTACCATTTTAGGATGTCCTCTATCTCCTTCAATTTGCATGCATGAACAATCAAGATCCACAATCAAGATCATGAAAAAAATCAAGCTCCATAATCAATCTCATGTGAATTTTACCATTTAAGGACCTCCTTTGGTTTGCATGAGCAACCAAGCTATGAAGCGTCCAGTCGTTACCATTTTTGGCCCATCACTAGTTTTTAATGAACTTATTATTGAAGAACATCCATTTGATGAAACAATTATTTTTTATCCCTTCTTCAATAGTCTAATATTTGGAGAGTCCATTATTGAACCACAAACCATTGTTCCTACTAAACCAAATGTTCCCCACTTTAGAAACGTTGTGCTGATCTTCAAGCCAAAACATGAACCATTACCTCTTCAAGAGCCATCTTATGAGGATCAAAATTTGTTCAAAATTAATTTTTTACAACCAGTTGTGAGACAAAACCAAAATGTTATTGTTGAAACATCTATTTGTGATAAGTTAACTTGTGATAAGTTACCTATTCATATTTTACCTATTTATAAAGAGCCTCATATCCTTGACAAGCTAGTCTCTATAGAGTTTTCTCTTGATCTTTTCCCAATCATTGAGGAGTCTCCATTTGACAGAAAATACTATTTTGAGTCATCCCTCAAGTGGTACCCTCTCTTCAAGGGGATTCACTTAGATAAGCTAGTCTATGTTGAACCCTTATTAGATGAATCAATTTTTATTGAGCCCATTATGCCATCACAAGCCATTACTTGTAAAAAATTTAGTACTCAATAGAACATTAAATAAATAACCACATCAAGTGAAGAATCAATATTAGATTCAGGTTTTAACTTTTGAACCAAAATTAGATTTAGCATTAGAAATAGAATTAACATCAGTTGTGACATTAGATTCATAGTCCCTTGCTTTGAAATTCAAAAATAGATTATAATCTTGGTTATAATTGCCTTGTAGATTATTTTGAATATATTTATGATCCTTATATAGTTTTTGAGGATGATTACATTAGCATTGACACAAGTTCTCCTAGTATATTATACAAGGATTGTGCTTCCTTTCATCATCTTACCATCATCAACCACCAACATAGCCATTATATTGACATTCTACCTCCCATAAACATCGATTAGGACTGAAAAAATCACACTTTGTTAAACTACATCCATGGTGACATATTAGGTGCAGAATATTAGCAGGATGAAGACCCCATTCATTTAGAAGAAGAAAAATATTTTAGTGAAACCTTTTTAGAGGTGCTAAGGGATAATAAAATATCAAAATTAGCATCATTTAGTGAAACATTTTTGAAGGTGCTAAAAGACAATCAGATACAAATGTTATCATCTCTTTGTGAAACCTTCTCAGAGGTGCTATGGGATGATTAGAACAAATTCATTGGTGAAAACATCACTGAGGTGTCAATATCTAATCATAAAAGTTAATTCACTTCATAATAAAGATAATATCAAAGGTAAAATTAATACAACTTCTAGTATACAACATAATCAGATGGTGGCTACTCTCAAGATCAAGCAACAGAATAATCTAGTGGTCATATCAAGAACATCTTTAGAGGTCTTCATCCCTACCACAATGAAAATTATGTTGAATCCAATATCATCAACACTATATGTGATTGAAATTCATGATCTTCATTTTTTCCCCATTCATTATACATTCCATTATCACCCACCTATTTATTACCCACTTATATCATTTATCACTAGCAACATTGTCCTTTATAGAGGCTACAAATTTATCTTTTCTCAACATTTGAAGGAAGTAAAATCAATTGCCAATGGGGATCACAAAAACATTATTCAAGTCTAGATCAGTAGTAAGTTCTTAATAGAGAAACTTTTTTTAAAGGTTATTGGATAATAATTTTTATAACGGATCATTTCTATTGTCTCACACATTGTCTAGGATGTGCATCTACTTGTCAGCAAGAGCAGAAGAACCAATTTTCACTTTTCCAATTACCATTTTCCATTACCATGCCTAGTCTCTTGGGGGAAACCCCATAGACCATTTTATTATAGGCATTATTATACCATTTTGATCCATGAACCATGTTTTTTGAACTACATTAACTTGAGGTCTTTAAGGACTATGTAGGCAGTGCTCAATTTCTATTGAGGTCAACTCGGTCACCCCTTTTCCACGCTATCACCATTTTGTGAGAAATTATTAAGTTTGATCACTCTCACCATTTTGTGAGCAATGTGAGACAATCATCTCTTGGGGGCAATCTAGTTGCCTTTATAGCCAATTATCTTCTAATCATTTTTCTTATATCATATTATTATACCATGTCTTTATTATTGACCACCACTTATTTTTAATCATCATGTCAGATCCCATTTTGTTCTGGGTTCCTTTGGTTCATCCTACACTTTCCATGGGGGGATTTTGATCTAGTTTCAACAATTCTAGAAATCCATGTTAAATGATAGTCTATGGAAGTAGTGTGACATTCGATCCAACAAGTTATTTTTCATCTATCATCTTATTTGGTATCACTAATTATAACCGCATATGGGTAAATTAGTATTGTTTTGGTACCCCTACTAATAAAAGACAATCTTCTCTTGGGGGCAATCTAGTTGCTTTTATAGCCAATTATCGTCTGATCATTTTTCTTATATCACATTATTATACCATGTCTTTATTATTGATCACCACTTATTTTTAATCATCATGTCAGATCCCATTTTGTTCTTGGTTACTTTGGTTCATCCTACACTTTCCATGGGGGGATTTTGATCTAGTTTCAACAATTCTAGAAATCCATGTTAAATGATAGTCTATGGAAGTAGTGTGACATTCGATTCAGCAAGTTATTTTTCATCTATCATCTTATTTGGTATCACTAATTATAACCGCATATGGGTAAATTAGTATTGTTTTGGTACCCCTGATAATAAAAGACAATCATCTTTTGGGGGCAATATAGTTGCCTTTATAGCCAATTATCTTCTGATCATTTTTCTTATATCATATTATTATACCATGTATTTATTATTGACCACCACTTATTTTTAATCATCATGTCGGATCCCATTTTGTTCTTGGTTCCTTTGGTTCATCCTACACTTTCCATGGGGAGATTTTGATCTAATTTCAACAATTCTAGAAATCCATGTTAAATGATAGTCTATGGAAGTAGTGTGACATTCAATCTAGCAAGTTATTTTTCATCTATCATCTTATTTGGTATCACTAATTATAACCACATATGGGTAATTTAGTATTGTTTTGGTACCCCTGATAATCAATACCTTTGGGAAAATTAGAATTATGATTTTGTTTCCTAATTATAACCACCTATGTAAAAATTAAGTACAATGTCTTTTTATCATGCATTATCACATCATTTGGTCATTACTATTATCATTTGTCTTATTATTCACCTTTATTTGAACTTGTTACAACTTGGTCAATTTTTCACTACCTTTGTGTAGGAAAAATCAGCATGACTTGGAATTATTATGGGGTTATGTAGGCCATGTTCAATCTACTTTGAATTCAACTTAATCCCTCTAATCATATGTCTTATTGTATTTTGAGCATTTTAATTTGGTGCACATTTACCATTTCATGAGCACTCTTATACACTCTCACCATCTTGCAAGTTGGACTGTTTTGTATCTATTAATCCTCAATTGAGTTGAGATACTTATAAAATTACAAAAATATTCAAAAAATATTCAAAAAATCAAAAACATTTTGTGTGTGTTTATTTGATTGTTGTTTGTTGTCTAGTCTTTTATTTTCCTATTTGGTCTTGTTATTTATATCTTGCTTTTCCAAGTGCATCTTGATGGTGCACATGGATCTTGATTAGTCATATATTGATCTCATGTTATCAAGTTGTTCTTTTTTTTTTAAACATTCTTATTCCTACTTGAATCTTGATTGTTCATATCTTGATTTTAAGTTAGGTTCATTTATGTTTTTCTTTGTCTTTGCTTTTTTGTTTAAATGTAAATAGTTGTAACTCTAGTTTTGGTCATTGTTTTACCATTATCCTTAGTTATAGGTATTCACATTTAAACTAGCTCAATGCAATTGGAATATTATGTCATTTTAAATTATTCATACTTATGATTCCTAATTATTTTTGCTATAGTAAGCACTTTATGCTCAGTTTTCAAAGTCTTAACATCAACATCACTCTGATGAACAATTCTTAAGAACACTATGTATCTAGGCTCATAATAAGAAAATAGGCATCTAGGTATCATGAATTTTAGAACTCAAATCTATGATTAAACATGCATCTCTTCACATAGATTATGAGTCTAATCAATTCTCGGTCAATTTTCATCATCCCTCATTCCATTCTTTCCCAAACTTGGGTGAACTACATTAGCCTAAAGTTCATGTTGGAACATGAGTCTATGGAACTATTTAAGTAACTTCCACTTATATAGCACATCTAAAGTCAATTTGACCAACACCCTTCTTCTTTTCATCTCTCTCATCACTTTGTGCATTTTTGTATGCTTTGTTTCTTGTGGCTTTCCAAGTCATTCTACCATCACATGTACATTTATGCCCACTCATTTTAATCTATGTAATAAGTTATTTCCTTGAGTTATTTTTCTTGCCAATCACCCATGTTGGGGCATAACATATTAACAATGTGTGAATCAAATCAGCCATACAGGGGCAAACCATTATTTATTCTTTATTAGTGATCAAAATTAGCCCTACTGGGGCACAACTATCTTATCATGATCAAATGTAATCTATTGGGGAACTTATTATTATCATCTTTATAGAGCCCATGTTCTCCTTTTCCTCTAATTCCAAACTCTCCATATTAATTCCCATGATGGAAATATTTTAGGGTGAAACTTATCTTGAGATTGATCAATGCCATAAGTGTGCATTTTGCACTCTCAAATTGGGTGTATTTTAAGTGTGTCCCTTACATGTTTAGATTGAATCCTTCCCATTTTACCCATATTTGGGGCCAATTATACCTCTAATTATATTTTTATCATTGATGGTGACCATGTGTGTAAGCATTATCTCATTTGGATGTGATCTATTCCATGGGTTAATCTCTCATTGTCCCTATCTTTTCAAGACTCTATCCTTCTCTTTCATCCTAGTATGTCCTCTCGAGGGGGAATCACGGATCATTTAAAATATCTTCTTGACAAATCTTTTCTTTGAAAAGACATTATTTCATTTGAATGCCTCACTATGCCTTCTCAAATAGGGAAAAAATGTAGACATCCAATTCCTAACACCATTTGTGTTGAAATTGTCAATCTTACTCAAATTGCACTCAAATGCACATTTTAGGTCAAAGTCATTAAAACACCCTAAATGGTTCAAACTTGTCATTTAAAAGTGTTGATTTAGGTTAAAGTATACCTAAATGGGGCAATGTATTTTATGAGATACCTAAATTTGATCAATTCATTTCTGATTTTGCCTTTTAGTGCTCTGGATCACTCTATTCTTATAATTCATTAGTACAAATCATTTATCATTATTGTTTTGTGTTGGTAACATCCTAAATGAGAATATGGTTCCAACGCATCTAATATTTCCTTCTAATTCTTCCTAAGTCAAATTACGACCCAGTAATATGACTTTCTGACCATTTTTATTAATTGAAGGCTAATTTCTAAAGAATTGCATAAATGTTGATTAATCTTGTTTAAGCATAATTAATCCAAATCAAGAGCTTAAGTTTATATTCCATGAGAGTTGTTGAATATTTAGTTTTGGAAAATTATTTCTATTAACTGCATCATGTAATGACATTATTTCATAGGGTGGCATCCATAAGCCATAAATGCATAAAATATCAAGATTATGAGTCTCTCATGCCTATTTATTCCTCACATGCCTATTTAATGCCTATTTATCCTAAATCATTATGAGGATATTTATGGATTTAATTCCAAATATTAGATTAATCCATGGCCACACATCTCAATCTTGAGATGGGTGGTCATGGTTGATCCTAGACTATTTTAAAAATCTATAAATAGAAGAGCCATGAACATCATTTTTAAGCTTGATTTTTACAATACTATAATGATAAATTATCTCCACACCCCTTTGTGTTGATTATTGTGTTTCATTATCAAGTTTTATTTGATAGGCTAGATTAGAGATTTCATCTACTTCGAGCCTAGGTTATGCAAAGAATTATTGAGGCATTGGAGGAGTTTGGCCACCATTGTTGACAAAGACAAGAGCTCTTGATCAAGGGGAAAACATGCTTATGAGCCACTCTTGGATGGTGGATTCACTTGGGAAGGTATAGGTTTCTTGATTTCTTTCATATGTCTTTCATTGTCATTAGCAAACCCTGCATGAATAGATAGGCTAAGTTTTGTTATGTATTTAATACATTTTTCATGATTTCTGGACTAATGTTTGATTAACATTTTTTGTAATCCTCTTTACAATTACCATAATATTTTCAAAATATGCAGTCTTTCATTTTAAGACTCAATAATTTATCTAATGTCTTGGTGTTCTAATTTAGGATGCAACTCATTAATAACTTAATACACATTAGTTTATTTAACACATAACCAAATTTATTTAGAAGATGATCTCAAAATAATAAATTGAAACTGAGTTAAATTTCAAAGGGTAATGTTAAATAAATAAGCATCATCAAAGTTTACCTAGAGCATAAGGTAGACTATCTAATTTTAGTTTCGATGGAGATGATGAACTATATTTATCTAATATTTTTTTGTCGATATTGCCCATATTATCCATTAGTTATATAACATAGTAGTTACAATAGAGGATTGCACACAAGATAAGAGATCACTTCATGTTGTGATGTTTCCATGGGAATCTCAGTAATTTAAAAATTTACTCAATGACCTCATTATATACTTAGCCATTTAGCTTAGCATTTGAGCCTAAACACTTGGCACTTTATAAAATGTACTCGTATTTAACTACTTTTCTAGTGTTTCAATAATATATACAAATATTTTTTAATTATTTTATTCATAGCTTTGTAGTGATTCATTAGTACCACTAGGCATCTCAATATTATATGTTGCATATAGAACGACTCAAGTAATTGGTTGGGCATTGATATTTATGCATGGCATTTCAGATTTTAGACTGATACTTCACTTAAGTACTCAAAATTTTATTGTAAATATCCAAAAAAATCTAAATTTAAATCTAATCCACTATTATGATAATCAATGATTTATAAAAGATAGACTTTTAACATCTTCTAAAATATTCAACATAGGTTTAAGAGATTATTCATATAGATTCAAACATATAGAATGCATCCTCATAATTAAAATTATTCTAGTCAATTGGTATCACAAGCTAATGAAAATGGACATAGCACTATAATAATCACTATGTAGGCTAAAGACATGTATTAACAGTAGGCTCTAAAGAATCCAACACAGCCTCAAATCAAAATGCAAGCCTAAAAGGAATAACATGCATATTGATAAGGTATTACCATTCAGGTTTCAAGTGCAAGTGTCTAATACAATCTAGGCCTTTATCAAGTATAGCACAAGCTTAATTAGGCAGGAACATAGCTGATATAAACAACAAAGGAAAAGAATTATGTCACACAGCCTTTATCAAGGAAAATATAGACTAAAGTATAAAATACACAGGGTTCTATTCAAATGCAACAACTTAGTATCTACATATATTCATATTAAAAGATATAAGTTTTATAACTTACAACACTTCCTATGTAAATGGAAACACATGACTCATAGAATAAAATGTAGCCTATTTAGTTATAACATAGGTGTTTCCAAAAGAATACTCAACATACAAGTCAAAACAAAAACATGTAACCACTAAATAAAGATGTAGGTTATATCCATATCATGCAGGCTTATAATACTCTATCTCAATCATATTTAAATTCTATGTAGGTCATAAAAGACAATGCAACTATGGTGAGTAATAAGTAGTCACGTAAAGTAATATGCAGTTTTTTTAAAGGAAACATACACATACATTTTTCACCTCATTCACATAGAAAAATAATTACAAATCCAACCTAGATATCCTATTGAATATTTCTCCTCTTTTCCTTTGTGTCGCCCTCTATTTGTATCCCTTATTCTCCAAGTCTTCTCCTTAATTTATAAGACTATTTTCTCTTCATATGGTGTGCCACCCACTTTTGCATGCATTTTCTCTTCCACTTTGCTATCGATGCATAATCTTATTTTAATTTCCTTAATTTATACTTAAATTGACTCATTTACTGACTTTCAATTTAATTTATGTATGTATCTAGAAGGCTAATTTAAATCAATAAAGATTATATCTATTTCCTAATTTTAAAGTAAATTCCTACATGTTATTCAAGATTGCTTAAACTCAACTTACAAATTTATTAACTTCCATTAATTTCTTTTCTTTCACTTTAGTTTATCAAACTAACATCAAAACATGTTAATTCAACTAAAATAATATTAAAATCTATTTTCTTAATTTCCAAGTAAATATCATGCATAATTATAATTTTAAAGAAAATAATCTTTATAAGAATAATATGTCATTAATGCCCCTTTCTTTATTTGAAAGATAATTATTCCCACTATTATTATATCTATTAACATTAATATTTATTTTCTAGTTTAATATTAAAAAATCAAATCAAGTAGAAAAGAAATTAAATGCATAATAAACTAAATCCACACACACAATTATAATCACAAGCAATACACACTAACATTTTTATGCAAATATCATTTAAAATCTATTGTGCATGTGTGTAGAGTCACTAGCATTTTCCACTGATATTTCCTGTAGTCGACCCTAAGGGTTGGACCTATCCTACATCCACCTCGCAACAAGTAAGTAATTAGTTTGAGTCATCATAAATGTTGTTAATGATGTAAAAACTAATAAATACACATCTAAGTGTATAAAATATAATTAAATATAAGTTGTCACATAATGTATACTATTCAAAAATATCATTATCCCATACCAATATATGTCAAAATGCTCAAATCAAAGTAATGGTAATCAAATAATAACCATAGGAGTCCATGATGTGACATAGGGTGAAATCAAGATGTGACATCCTCCCTGCTAAAATTGGTCATCAGCTCAATGACTTATTTAATCAAAAATTCTGATTAACAAATAGAGTTTAACAATCGAGTAAATGCGAGGCTAAGTAGTCTACCATCCTATCACTTGGAACTCATGTTCCTATTTCACTAATTATCCCTTAGGTCTCCATGACTGGACAATCTTCAAAAGGTACACAAGGTTAAAAATATATTATAATAGATCATAAAATTCAATGTTATATGCTAAAAGATTCCATATGTACTAACATACACACATGAGAAATCATACAATCATCCCGAGATTGAATTAAGTTTCTACTAATATGATCCAAATGGATCCATGTACCGTTCTATTTTGCAAAAGTCTTCAAATTCAATTTAAATCATTTGCACATTGTAGTACTCGTCGAGAGCTTTCTGATGCTTTTTGCGGTTTGCAAAATGGACACCGTATGCAAAAGTTATAGGCTGTTGAAGTTTTGGTTCAACAGAGAAAAATTTGGTGTCAAAAATGACGTGGCATAGTTGCGGAATGCCAAGTGGACCAATATTCATTTGACACGTGGAAATTAATTAGGGGGCAAAAATTTGGTTAAGTGTTATTTATCATATGTTATTTGAATTTTTTAAGCATGCCACGCCACCTTGTCATGCCTATCACGCCACCTAAGGAAATTTCAAAGTCTAAGGCACCAAAAAAGAGGGAAGAAGAAGTCAAAGCATTCAAACTACATGCTTGGTGCCTAGGGAGGAGAGCTAGGTGCCTAGAAAGGAGGAGGGAGTTTTGAACTTGAGACCTGGCGCCTAAAAGGCTAAGGTCTTGATCGCTTTAGCAACAGTGGCTGAGACATTATAAAAGGGAGTTATTTTTACTTGTATTGACACAGATTTCTGACTGTGTAAAGAGAATTAAGAGGATTAGAGCCTTGTTTTTGCCTTGTACGGCCTTGGGCTTTTGTTTTTAGGTCAAGGAGAAATATTTGTAGGCTTATAAAAATCAGAGAAGGCAAAATTGAAGATTTGTAAAGGTTTTGAAGCCATTTGTTGCAGCATTTTAATAAAACGGTCCTCACCATTGGGCAGACCTGGAGATGTAGGCTATTGAAGCTGAACTCTGTTATCAACTTGCTAGTGATATCTTTGATTTTATCTGATTATTGTTGCATTTTAATCTTATTTAATTCTAATTTTACTTTCTTTATGCAAATTAAACACAAGAAAGTGAAAATTTGAAGGATCTCATAAACATGAACAAGTGATTTTCGAATGTAATACACTTGTATTTTTCAGTTTACAGATCATATTTTTGGTATCAGAGTAGCTATTTAACAGTGATTGCTAGTGTATGTTGACAAGGTCTAAATCTCAAAAGGGTGAAGGAAAACTCGTTGAGTATAATCCAGAGATTGGTTTGAAGACATGCTTCAAGGATGGCCGAAGAAGAGGTGGAATCCAAACAAGCTTTCTGTCAAGCTTTCATTGACATGAGAAGTATGGTTGAGGAACTATATCATGACAAACAAAGGAAATTTGAGAATGAAAAAGAAGGTGATTCACGAGAATCAAAAGGTAAAGAAATCAAAAAACCTTCTCCATCAGATGATGGTAAAAAAACTGTGGAATCTCTCCCTTCACTAAAATTGGATATTAAGTTTGAATTACTAATGTTTAATGGTGAAGTTAATGCTGAAAAGTTGGATAATTAGGTCAAGCAGATTGAAGTTTATTGCAGGGTCTAAAAGATTACAGGGAATGAGTCAAAAATTCATTTGGCTACTCTTCGTATGGGAGGTATAGCTCTCATCTAGTGGGAGAGTAAGTTGAAGGAAGCCAAGGTTCAAAAAAGTAACTCGATTTCTACTTGGAATGAATTTATTGAAGAACTCAGAAAGTAATTCTATCCTTTAGGCTATATGCAACAAGCCATGATGGATTGGCAAAGTTTCAGACAAGGAAAAGGCCAAAGTCTTCAAGATTATACACAAGATTTTAGAAAAAAAGATTTACTTTTGAATGTTCCTCTATACACATAAGAAACATTGCTAAAATATATAGGTGGGTTGCATAGTTACTTAAGACATATGATTCTTATGTTCAATCCCACTAATTTAGATGCAGTATGTGTTTAAGCTACTCATTTAGAGGCTAGAAGAAAACAATCAAAAGAATCTTTTCCTAAAGTAAAAAGTAAGCAATCTAATGTTAAGCATTCCAAAGGGGAAAGTTCATTAGGAAAGGGTAAACAAAAATCCACTTATACTATTAAAAAAGAAGAAGAAGGAAAACCATTTTATAATCATTGCAAGAAAAATCATGATGAGTCTAAGTGTTAGAAATTACATCCTGAGTTAAGGCTTAAGAAGTATCAAAAGAAAGAAAAGAAGGCTAATGCTATGGTTTAGGACTTAGGATCAGATTCAGGTGATGAAACTAAGATCACAGCTATGGGTTTACATAATGATTTTTCTCTTTTAGTTTCTAGCACTAAGTCATCAAATGATGCATCTTCTTCTAGACAAAATTCTATGCATGTTGATAAGAAAAGAAATGAATTGTTCCACATTAGAGTTATTTCAAATCATACTAAGATTGACACTCTATTTGATAGTGGTTCACAAGCAAATTTAATTTTTGAAGAGGTTGTTAAGAAGCTAGGCTTACAAACCAATCCCCATCCGAAGCCTTATCCACTAGGTTGGGTGTGTGACAATGCAAAGCTACAAGTCTCACAAACTTGTAGGCTAAGGTTTGCTATCACATCCAAGTTCGTAGATGAGGTTGAGTTGGATGTTGTTCCATTGGACATATGTGGGATTATTTTGGGAAGCCCATATCTTTATGATAGAAAAGCAATCTTCTATAGAGAGGAGAATAAGTACTTGCTTGTTAATGATGGCATTGAATATATAGTTGGAGCACATCACATTAGAACAAGTCTTTCCTTGGTTACAGCAGGGCAAATGAAAAGACTAGTCAATTCAAGCATGACTTTTTGTCTCATGTTGATTAAGTCTAAGGAAAAAGAGTATACTCAAGCTTTGGAAAAGTGTGATCCTAGACACAAGAATGAATTGGTTGAAATCATTTCTACTTATGATGACGTATTTTAGGATCCTAAGGGCTTACCTCCCAAAAGGGGAGTTCAACATGAAATTTAGCTATTGCAATATTCTCTTCTCCCTAACATTGGCATGCACAAGTTATAAGTGGTGTAAAATGAGGAAATCAAGAAACAAGTAATGGATATATTGGATAGAGGTGTTATTCATCCAAGTTCATCTCCTGTTGGTTCGCCAATTATTTTGGTGCCAAAGAAAGATGGCACTTGGTGAATGTGTGTTGATTTTCATGCTTTAAACAAAATTACTATTAAGAATCATTACCCTCTTCTTCATATAGATTATTTGTTGGATCAATTATAACATGCTATTTATTTCACTAAGCTAGATTTGAGAAGTGGATATCATTAAGTAAGAATTAATGAAGGTGATGTATGGAAAACTGCCTTTAAGACAAAACAGGGATTGTTTGAATGGCTTGTTATGCCTTTCGGGTTGTGTAATGCCCCAGCTACATTCATGAGATTGATGAATGATGTTTTTAGACAGTTCCTTGATGATTTTTTTATAGTTTACTTAGATGATATATTGATTTTCAGCAAGTCATGGGAAGAGCATGTGATCCACATTAAGAAAGTCATGGATGCATTACAAAGGGAAAAACTCTATCTTAAAATGTCAAAATGTGAATTTGGCAAGACCTCTTTGATATACTTGGGTTACATTGTAGGACATGGTAAATTGAAAATTGATCCTGCAAAAGTGGCAGTCATTGTTAATTGGCCTACACCCACTAACACTACTGAGGTTAGGAGTTTTCTTGGTGCAGTAGAGTTTTGGAGGAAGTTTATTGCTCAATTTTCATATATTGCATCACCTTTGCATTCTTTGACAAGTGTGAAATAGGTCTTTTAGTGGGGAGGCAAACATCAAAAAGCCTTTGATAATTTGAAAGAAAAGATAAGTACTGCTCCAGTCTTGGCACTTCCTGATAGACAACAACCATTTGAGATCGAGACTGATGCAAGTGAGTATGCTATGGGAGTTATTTTAATGCAAGGTAAGAAACCAATTTGTTATCATTCTAAAACCTTCACAAGTTCAGTAAGAAAATATCCAACGTATGATAAGGAATTGTATGCATTGGTTCAAAGTGTTAAAAAATGGAAACATTACTTAATGGGAAAAAAAACAATAATACATATAGATCATCAGCCCTTATAGTATCTCCAATCACAAACTAAGCTACAACAGTCTAGACATTTTCATTAGATGGGTTTCTTACAACAATTTCATCTTGTGATCAAGTATAAAAAAGGAATTCATAATAAGGTTGCAGATATGCTATCTAGGCCTCCTATAGTTGTTACATCTATTCTCTTACAACATGGTTCTTTGTCTCATGAAAGTTATAAAGAAAAATATGTGAATGATCTTGATTTTCAGGATGTTTATAAAGACTTGATGAGTAGTAGACAAGTAGAAGAATTGGACTATCATGTACACAATGATCTTTTGTATCATTTGGGTAAACTATGTAATCCTCAAAATGAGAGGGTGCACATGATTAGAGAAGCACATACTTCTCTTATTTCTAGTCATTTTGGAGTTGCTAAAATGGTTGCACATTTGAAAATGTCTTGTTATTGGCCTCGTATGTAGGAAAATGTTTCTAAATATATAAGGGGATGTACTCTTTGTGCCACAAGTAAACCGAGTAACAGGGAATTGGGACTTTACACTCCTCTACCTGTTCCTACTCGCCCTTGGAAAAGTATCTCTATGGATTTTGTGGGGGGATTGCCTATGACATAATTAAAACATGACTATTTATATGTGATTGTGGATAGATTTAGCAAAATATGTGTTTTGATTACTTGCACTAAGTAGATTACTGGCAAAGGCACTGCATATTTGTTCTTTAAACATGTATGGGTTCATTTTGGTTTGCCTACTTCAATTATTTCTGATCGGGATTCTCAATTTATTAGAGAGTTTTGGTCAACTTTGTGGGGACTAATGGACACTAAATTAAAAAAGAGCACTACATTTCATCCACAAACCGATGGACAAACAAAGGTTGTGAACCGCACTGTGGTACATTTGCTTAGGGGTTATAGCAATAAAAATCCAAAGTTATGGGATGAACAATTGTGTTAGATACAACATGCATATAATCGAGCACTTCATTCTTCTACTATGAAATCTCCATTTGAATTTTGTTATGGATACTTACCTAAATCTCCTCTAGATGTTTGTTATGGACTGGATACAGTTGTTGGTGAGCCAAAAGAAGCCATTCGAGCCAAGAAGTTCATTGAATAAATACAGCTCATTCATCAGACTGTTCATACTCAATTGGAGAAAAGTCAAGCCAAGTACAAAGCCAGGCATGACAAACATCGTATTGATCACCAATTTGTTGTAGGTGATATGTTGTGACTTCACATTAGTAAGGAAAGACTAACAAGTGAAGGTAAAAAGTTGAAACTAATTTGATATGGTCCTTTTCAGATAATGGAAAAAATTGGCACAAATGCTTTCCGATTAGACTTACCATCTTACATGCAGATTTATTCAGTTGTAAATGTGGAAAATTTGAAATTGTATGAGCCTCCAATGATCATTGATCATGATGAAAGTGTATCCATTCCTTTCGTTGATGATTTTTCTCCTGAATATCTAATATAATTGTAGGAAGATACTATACTTGACAAGAATATGTGGACTTCATGAAGAGGTAATGTTGAATATCTTCGTGTTGGTCTCAAAGGGATGCATCCAAGCAAGGCCAGATGGATGGAAGTCGAAAAGGTGAGGGAAAAATACCCTCACCTCATTACCAATTAATTTCAACTTTCAAAGGTCCAAAAGTTCCTAGTGGGAAGGAATGATCCAAATGGATCCATGTATCGTTTTATTTTGCAAAAGTCTTCAAATTTAGTTCAAATCATTTTCACATTATATTACTCATCGAGAGATTTTCGATGCTTTTTGCGGTCTGCAAAATGGACACCGTATACAAAAGTTATAGGCTGCTAAAGTTTTGGTTCAACTGGTAAAAATTTGGTGTCAAAAATGACGTGGCATAGTTGCGGAATGCCAAGTGGACCAATCTCCATTTGACACGTGGAAGATAATTAGGGGGAAAAAATTTGGTTAGGTGTTATTTATCACATGTTATTTGAATTTTTCAAGCATGCCACACCACCTTGCCATGCCTATCACGCCATCCAAGGAAATTTCAAAGTCTAAGGTGCCAAAAAGGAGGAAAGAAGAAGTCAAAGCATTCAAACTGCATGCTTGGCACCTAGGGAGGAGAGCTAGGTGCCTAGAAAGGAGGAGGGAGTTTTGAACTTGAGACTTGGCACCTAAAAGGCTAAGGTCTTGATCGCTTCAGCCACAGTGGCTGAAACATTATAAAAGGGAGTTATTTTTACTTGTATTGACACAGATTTCTGACTATGTAAAGAGAATTAAGAGGATTAGAGCCTTGTTTTTGCCTTGTATGGCCTTGGGCTTTTGTTTTCAGGTCAAGGAGGAATATTTGAAAGCATATAAAGATAAAATAAGGTGAAATTGAATATTTGTAAAGGTTTTGAAGCCATTTGTTGCAACATTTTAATAGAATGGTCCTCACAATTAGGCGGACCCGGAGATGTAGGCTATTGAACCTGAACTCTGTTATCAACTTGCTAGTGTTATCTTTGATTTTCTCTGATTATTATTAAATTCTAATCTTCATTTTAATTCTGATTTTACTTTATTTATGCAAATTAAACACAAGAAAGTGAAAATTTGAAGGATCTCATAAACATGAACAAGAGATTTTCGAATGTAATACACTTGTATTTTTTAGTTTACAGATCATAATCAATCAAAGCTAGTAATATATACAACTTAACCTAAATGTTATATTCATAGTAAAAAGGAAATAATACCATAATTAACATAGCATACAAAGGCCAAGGATAATACCATCCTTACAATCTTACAAGTGAGATAATGTCTCCTTGCTTGCATGACTAACACAAAACAATTAAAAAGTTTTATCTCAAACCTCTTAGACTAAGAAGATGTTCTACACATCTTATACTTTACTTTATCCTATCAAAAGGTACACATATTACTCTTCAAAACAATGTACTTCAAAAAAAGAATACTATTAGTCTAAACAAAGGTATATAATATCATAATAGCTATAATTAACTAGAGTTAATATAAATTCAACATTATTCACTTCTCGTATTCAATTTTATAAGCTAGATAAAATAGTGAATATAAAAAGTCACAAATAGAAAGTAGAGAACTAGCATCTCATAAACAAGACTTCCTACATACCCTCAAATGGTAAAAGGTAACCTTGTAATCCATGTTGCCAAAAACTATTCACTTACCAAATTTGTAGGTGTAGTTTGATCACCTAATTCCATAATTAGAAATAAAATATGAACCACAAGGATGCATCAACAAGAAGTAAAAAACACTATCTCACAAACTCAAGGGAATAAGATCATGCAACAATTTAGAAACAAGTTTCTGCCTAAGGAAACTCTAAATCAACATCTTAAAAATATAAATCTTCGTAGTAGCTTAAAATGATGTAAGAGAAGAGTGAAAACATAAAAAATCACCTCTAAAACAACTAAGATGGATGACTCTTCTTCATAAATCTATACAAGGATACTAAACTGCATAAAAACTCCTAACTCAAAGGAATATCAAACAAGACGTCTACACACAACTACAAGAGAATTTTCACTGTACTAGGTGGTGTAACTCTAGAATGGAATCATAGGATTCCCAATTCTAGTATTTTAATAAGTAATACAAAAAAATAATGCATATATGCCTAAGTGAGAAGCACTCCATGCTTTAAAACACTCATAACAAAAAACACAAATGGTGAAGGTGATTCAAGAAGACATAGTCACATTCAAAGTGTAAAGATAGAAAATATGGTAATAAATTTTTGTTCTCAACTCAGGGACTAAGATATACACTCTCTTACCCATACACATTATAAAATAATCACCAATGAGACACTTGATAAATTGACCCTTTAATAACTCTAAGGGGGAATGAATTTTCTTAGAGTACATGTTAAATGTACTACACACACATGATCAATTCTCCTTTTTGATAAGCAAAATGATATGAAATGCTAATGGACTCATTACATCCTAGATTTTGAGCCACAGCTCTGATACCACATGTGATAACCCCTCAAGTTGTAATAAAGAAAAATAAGTAACATTTTTTTACAAATAGCTCAACAATCATTTCACAATTAAACAATACAACATAACTAAACCATAATTAATATTAATAGTACTTATACTTCAAATACTATATGTAATATAAATCTTATAAAACTCCATAGAAAGAAAATACAATAGGACACAACTATGATTAGTATCACAATACAATATCTACTAATCAAAATATACAAGTACATAATACAATTACATTCCTTTAGGCATATGGCCTAATACAATAAATGGATACCAAGCTCTCTGGATCTCGAGTTGAACCAACTCGTGTATCATTGATAATCTCAAGTGTTGTCTCTAGGTAGTACTAAAATGGAAGAGGGGAAGCATCATCTGAGTGCTTTACTACACCAACCATAGACCAATGATCTCATGCACAATCCCCTATTAGGAAATAATCCTCCCATCATTGATAGGTAGATAGAATGGTACGAGAAATCTAATGAGATGTGCTAGCACCTTATGTGCTATAAGATTTATAAATACATGAAGTGTACCATAAATAAATTTGTTCTAACATGATATCACACAACATTAAACTCAAACATATGAAATATAATGTATATAAAATTATTTTGATCAAAATTTTCATACGATCATTATAGATCGGTCAATTTCATAACACACCACTTGATCGAATTATCTATTAGTGGTACTACCTAGGCTAGTGAAATCTATCTCATTATGTATTAGTATCATCAATATGGTTTCATGTATAACATAGTATATAACTCAAAGATTCATATAAATTTTAATCTCCTAGTAATCATATCACATCACATGCTAAATAAAGAGAAAACAAAGTATACACATAATCATTTACACATGAATGGGTCTTACCTTAAAATCAATCCCAAACTGGGAACAATAACCACTATTAATACCACATGAGCGAAACACACAATAAACTATAGACTATTATAATAAGATCCACGTAACTACACCTTAATGCAACCCATATCATCTTAGTCTAGTGTTCTTAGGCATGGCTACTAGTTTTCCTATAGTTAGTCATATAAAATTGTTATAGAAACGTAGAAGAATACACTCATATTCAAGCAAGCATAACCATAACAAAAAATTCATACAATGCATATAAATCAGTGTTAACATGTGTTTTCACTATCAATATTGTATACATGTGTAAATGATATCCTACCAAATGTTACAACACATATTATTCAATACATATATAATTATGTAAATGTTGATTTAAATATAACAAATACAGTATGTACCATCTGGGTGCTTTTCATACTATAAGACTCTATGACATCCCATAATATCATAAGTCATTGAGCTTGAACACCTAACTCAGACTCAACAAAAAATTTTACACCCAATATTAAATATAAAACAAGTACATGATTATACTGCAAAATTTAGTAACCATAACTAACATAATCTCTAGGCACTCATCACGATTCACTATATTTGTGTTATAAGAGTCTAAACACTTCAACATATTAATATTCTCGTAAATGAACTACACATAAACTTTCATTACAAGTTGCATGAATATACTTTCATTTTTGATGTAAAACAATTTTTTATAAGTTTTCACAATAATTTATTGAAACTTTAGATTACAAGCATATATATATGCTTGTAATCTAAAGTTTCAATAAATTATTGTGAAAACTTATAAAAACTTGTTTTACATCAAAAATGAAAGTATATTCATGCAACTTGTAATGAAAGTTTATGTGTAGTTCATTTATGAGAATATTAATATGTTGAAGTGTTTAGACTCTTATAACACAAATATAGTGAATCGTGATGAGTGCCTAGAGATTATGTTAGTTATGGTTACTAAATTTTGTAGTATAATCATGTACTTGTTTTATATTTAATATTGGGTAAATTATTGTGAAAACTTATAAAAACTTGTTTTACATCAAAAATGAAAGTATATTCATGCAACTTGTAATGAAAGTTTATGTGTAGTTCATTTATGAGAATATTAATATGTTGAAGTGTTTAGACTCTTATAACACAAATATAGTGAATCGTGATGAGTGCCTAGAGATTATGTTAGTTATGGTTACTAAATTTTGTAGTATAATCATGTACTTGTTTTATATTTAATATTGGGTGTAAAATTTTTTGTTGAGTTTGAGTTAGGTGTTCAAGCTCAATGACTTATGATATTATGGGATGTCATAGAGTCTTATAGTATGAAAAGCACCCAGATATATATATATATATATATATATATATATATATATATATATATATATATATATATATATATATATATATATATATACATATACATACATATATATATACATACATACATATATACATACATACATATATACATACATATATCCTAAAACAACCCATATAGGAAAAAGTTCAGCGGTTCACGTTAAGTATAATTACTATTATTGGCAACCAATTCTCAGATTTACTATTTCTTTTTGAACCGAGTAAAGTGAGCATTCCATCATTGCTTTCAGATAAAAAGGGCAAAGAGAATATCTAAATTCAAAATAGTTTCTCATAGAAATTATGCTCATTATTTACTAATAATATTTTATCTAGATATGCATTTCTGTTTAATCCCTGATACTAAAATTCGAGGCAAATTTAAGTTCTACCAAATATTTTGATCTTGGATTAATGAAGATACAAAAATTTACTTTTATTAAAATGACTTCATCACTATAATAATTTAACTCAACATATTAACCATTTGACTCAACATTGAAATTATAATTACTGAATATTTAACAAAATGACTTGGAATATATTAAATTCTCAGCACATTGCCATAATATTTTTAGCATTATAATAAATATGCAATCTTTCATTTTAAGACTCACCAATTTATTTAATGGCTTAGTGTTTCAATTTAGGATGCAACCCACTAATAACTTAATACATAGTAGTTTATTTAACATAGTCCCAAATTTATTTATAAGCTACTCTCAAAATAATAAACCACAACTGAGTTAACTTTCAAAGAGAAATGTTAAAGAAATAAGCATCATCAAAATTTTACCTAGAGTGCAGGATAGACTATCTAATTTTAGTTTCAATGAAGATGATGAATTATATTTATCTAATAATGTTTTACTGATATTGCCCATATTATCCATTGATTGTATATCATAGTAGTTGCAATGGAGGATTGTGGACAACATAAGAGGTCACTTTAGGATGTGATGTTTCTATGGAAATCTCAACAATTTCAAAATTTACTCAATGACCTCATTATATACTTTGTAATTTGGCTTAGCATTTCAGACTTAACACTGAGATATTTATAAAATGTACTCATATTTTTCTATTTTCCCAGTGTTTCAATAATATATACAAATATTTTTTAATTATTTGATTCACAGCTTTACAATGATTCATTAATACCACTAGGCATCTCAGTCTTGCATGTTGTACATACAACTCAAGTAATTGGTTGGGCATTGATATTTATGCAGCATGTTTCAAATTTTATACTGTTACTTAACTTAAGAACTCAATACTTTTAGTTTAAATATCCAAAGAATTCTAAATTTAAAGCTACCCTACTTTATTTTAAACACAACCATATCATTTAGACAACTCAATGAATTTATCTTAGAATACATTTGTTTATTGTGATAATTAGCTATTTATAAAATAAATACTTTTAGCTTCTTCTAAAATATTCACCATAGGTTTAAGAGAGTATTCATACCACTTCACACATATAGAACACAACCTCATAATTAAAATTACGCTAGTCAATTGGTATCATGAGTGAATTAAAAGGGATAATAGTCACTACATGGGCTAAAGACATGTATTAACAACATGATATAAAGAATCCTTCATAGCCTCAAATCAAAATGCAAGCCTAAAAGGAATAAAACACATATTGATAAGGTATTTTAACACAAGTTTCAAGTATAGGTATGTAACATAATTTGGGCCTTTATTAGGTATACCACAGGCTTAATTAGGTGGGAACATAGATCATATAAACAATAAAGTCAAAGAATTACATGACACAACCTTTAATAAGGAAAATGCAAACTAAAGTATAAAATATGTAGGGTTATATTCAAACACAACCACTTAGTATCTGCACACTATCATATTAAAAGATACAATCTTGATAACTTACAATGCTACCTATACAAATGGGAATGTAGGACTTATAGAATAAATTTTAGGCTATTTAATTATAATGCAAGTGTTTCCAAAAGGATTCTCAACATACAAGTCAAAATAAAAATATGCAGACACTAAATAATGATGCATGTTATATCCACATCATATAGGGTTATAAAACTCTATCTCAGTCCTATTTAAATTTTATGTATGTCACAAAAGACAACGTAGCTATGGTGAGTAAAAAGCAGTCACCTAAAGTAATATGCATGAGTTTTTAAAGGAAACATACACACATATTTTTCATCTCATTCACATATAAAAATAATTACAAATCCAACCTAGATATCCTATTGAATATTTTTCCTCTTTTCATTTGTGTCTCCCTTTATCCATATCCCTCATTCTCGAAGCCTTCTCCTTAATTTATAAGACTATTTTTTCTTCATATGCTACGCCACCCACTTTTGCATGCATTTTCTCTTCCACTTTGATATCCATGCATAATATTCTTTTAATTTCCTTAATTTATACTTAAATTGACTCATTTACTAACTTTTAATTTAATTTATGCATGTATGTAGATGGCTAATTAAACTAAATAAATAATTATATCTATTTCCTAATTTTAAAGTAAATTCTTGCATGTTATTCAAGATTGCCTGAACTCAACTTCTAAATTTATTAATTTATTTCTTTCACTTTAGTTTATCAAACTAACATCAAAACATGATAGTTAAACTAAAATAATATTAAAATCTATTTTCTTAATTTCCAAGTAAATTTCATGCATAATTCTAATTTTAAGGAAAATAATCTTTATAAGGATAATTATGTCATTAGTGCCACTTTTTTCATTTGAAAGATAATTATTCCCACTATTATTATATCTATTATCATTAATAATTATTCTCTCATTTAATATTCAAAAATAAAATCAATTAGAAAATAAATTGAATGCATACTAAACTAAATCCACACACATAATTATAATCACAAGAAATATGCACTAACATTGTTACACAAATATCATTTAAAATCTAATATGTATGTGTGTAGGGTCACAATAATTTTCTACTAATATTTCGCCCAATCACTCCATGTATTCAATCCTCTTTGATGATGCTATACCTCATCCATCTTTGAGGGTAGGACCTATCCTACATATGCCTTGCAACAAGTAGGTAGTTGGTACGAATCATCATAAATGTCTTCAATAATACAAAAACTAACAAATACATATCCAAGTGTATAGAATATAACTAAATATAACTTGTCACATAATATATGATATTCAATAATATCACTATCTCATATTAGTATATGTCAAAATGCTCAAATAAAACCAATGGTAATCAGATAATAACCATACTAATTCATGATTAAAGGTTTATTTGGCATTGGGTAAAATCAGGATGTGAAAGGAGACTAGGGTAATCATCCAAAAAATCCTATTCTGATAGATTAAAAAAGGAGATGATATAGATTTATGGGAAGATAGTTGGGTAATAGATAGAGCTATGATATCATATCCAAGATTTTTATAAATAATAGAGGAAAGCATAAGGTAGTGGGGTAATCAAGTGAAAAAGTACTAGGATGAAGGCATAGATTCGAGGGTCAGGATGGTCACTTGGAAAAACTTTCAAAATAGGATGGAACTTAGAATGAATCACAAAGGGACCTAAATGAAATGTAGAAAGGATTTAGGATCCCTTGGAGTCTAGAAATAGACAAAGTAAAATGGGATAGAAAAGGAAAAGGGGAATATACAATAAAAATAGGTTACAAAGCTCAGGAGGAGGCAAAGTAAAAGGATTCAATGACCTTAGTTTGGAAAAATATTTGGAAATCAAAAGCATGGCCTAAAATCAAAAAAATTTATGGCTAACAATGCATGAGAATATCCTGACAGGAGAAAATATAAAGAAGAGAGTATTTCAAGGCCCAACAAGGTGTGTTACATGTGTTTAGATAATGAATAAAATACATATCATATGTTTCTACACTATAACTTTGAATCAAACCTGTGGACCTTTTTAGATAAGTTCAACTTGAGTTGGAACATAATATATAAAATAACTTGAAGGCTTGGCATTAGAATAAGAAATTGAATATCTTAAAGGATATATGGAATATGGGGCCTATTTTTACTACATGGAAAGTTTGTCTTGAATAGAATAAGCAAATTTTTGAAGCAGAGACTAGAAAAATATCAAGCAAGGAAATCCTGAGAGAAATGGAAGATAATATACTTTAGGTAATCACAACATTAAAATAACCAAAAAATAAGGAAGCAAATCCTGAGGAGATTAAAATCCTCAATAAGTAGGGGGAATCTAGGAAAATATATGAATCCATACAACCAGGTAATAAACAAAAAAGAAAGCTACTAAAGGAGAAAGTGAAATGGATTCTTCCAGAGCAGGACTGACATAAAGTCAAATTTGATGGAGTGTCACAATAAATCCCCAATCATTCTAGGTCAAGATCCATAATAAGAAAATATCTAGAGTAGGTGAGAGCCTATCAAACAATTTTAATGGGAATCAATACAAATAACATGGTAGAAGCAGGACATACCTTAGGGTTGATGTTGGATTCAAAAGATAAAATTACAAATATAGAAATAGAGGGAGATTCATTACTTATCATCAACTCCCTAGAGAAAAAAATATTAATTTAAATTGAATATTGAAAGGGGTTATGGAATAAGTGAAACATATACATAACTACTTTGAGAGGATAATAGTTAGTCATACACTTTGAGAAGGTAACAAAGGGGTAGATTGGCTTGCTAATCTTTGGCTTAAAAAATGTGAGGGAAACTAAATTGGGTAACATGAGGAATATATCTAAATAAAAAGAGATGGGGGAATAAAGGGAGATAATTAAAAAATATTGACTAAAATAATGGAGAAAACTATGAACAAGAAATGGAAAGAAGTGAAAATAAAGCTTGGTGCTAAAAAAATTAACATTGTTAGTTAACACGAAAAAGAGGAGTTGCATCATCCATGTCAATCAAGAGGGGCCTAAGGAAGATTGGATGACATTTTAGGAGAGAGAACTCAAAAACCAACTCACACTTGAAAACCCCTAATAGGAAAGGCATGATTTGATAGAAATTTAACCCTCATAACAAGGAGAACATTGTGATGTCTATGCCATATGAAAAGGATGATGTGGAAAGGGAAGTTACATTGGGAGGTGTAAATCTTCTTTTATAGAAATAAATAAATAAAGGAATAAAATGGAAAGCCATCATAGAAACTTGTAGATGGAAAGAGAGTAAGAGTAAAATTAAATTCAAAAGAGAAAAAAAGAAAATATGCCACTCGAATATTGGAGTAGGAAGTGTTGTTTTAGCCATATACCAGCAAGGAGGAAATAAGAAGTTTAAAAAAAGACTCAAGAAAATTAAAACAATAAATGCAAAATTGAAGTAAGACTAGAAAAGGAAATGGCATGACCTGGCAAAAATACAATGTGCAACATAAAAAGAACACAATTTAATAGATACGAATATGAGAGGGATATTTGGATGGAAACTTGCACTAATTAGGGTGACGTTACTATGGTGGAAACATAGGTATAAGATTATAAGAAGAAAGACTAGAATATTTGCCTTAAGGCAGAAGGGAGAGAGGAAAAAATAATCCCATAATACTTCAAATTTGGTGCTATGGGTTGAGATCTTCTTAGAAGTGACAATGGTAATTTTACATGTTATTAGATTGTTATTCCCAAGATCTATTAATGTGCTAAAAAAATCAAGGTTGTGATTGACTCTCCAACACATGGGAATCTGGATGACCAATGCAATGAGATGGATGTACAACCACATAGGATAAATGAGGAAGACAATGAAGGAAGAGGTGAAAAAAGGAATTTTGTTGTCCACAAAGATGATCAAGAAGGGGTTAAGAGCATTGAGGAAGAAACTATAAAAGTTGTAATTAAATAGAGAATCACTTAGGCTAAGAAAGAGAGGTGGATAAAAACTATAATGATAGATTGGAGAAAAAGGTTGCAAAGGAATCAAATTAAAAAAGAATATGTTTTTTATGGAACCTTCCAAGAAGGAAGATAATGCATCATATAGGGAGTGGGCAGCCCAAAGATTTTCTAGACAAAAGTAAACAAAAAATGACTTATAAAATGGAGGTGAGGTAGATAATGGAAAACAAAAAGTGGGAGTGACCCAAGGAGGATTAATGAAGACAAAAATTCACCATAAAAATTGAAGAAACTCAACAGACTAAGGCCTTTGTAAATGGGGAAGGACTACTTCCTAGTAGGGAGAAGCACATCCATGAGGATAGACTGATAGGCAATCTCAAGGATCTTGTAACAGGGATTCAATTCATGATTGAGGTGGTAGAAAGCATTAAAAATATGGTGGCTAAACAAAAAAATGATAATATAGAGCAACATAAAGTTTTGGAGGCCTCGACCAGAAGATTTAGGGATTTTTTCATGGCTCACTTTAACTTGAAAAAAACCATAAATGACAACTGAGTCACATTAATAATTTCATGGAAAATAATGTCAAAGAAATAAGATTTCAAACCTAGATACTAACAATGTTACGTATCAACACAAACAAGATAGAGGGTTTACAAAATACTTTAACAAGAATCACAGAAGACACAATGAACATGAAATAACATTTACATCATTAACACTATATACATAACAACAACCCTCAGGTGAGCCACCAAATAGAGGAAAATAGAGAAGAGGATGAAGATTAGGTTACAGATGACCAAAATTTGAAAGTCTAATAATGGTAAAATAGGAAGCAAGTATTTATGTGACCTTGTTGTTTGGAGAAGGTTATGGGTCATGTCATAATGCTTTTATGTAAGAGATTTTATAGTAGTTTCATGAATAAAATATTTTATTTATTAAAAAAATGATGTCAAATATAAGATTAAACACAATTGTGAGAAAAATTATACCATTACATCCCACCCCTTGCTACCATTTTATAATACATATCAGAATTATTATCATAGCTATCAAAATTATTATACTTTCATGATTTAATTATATTATTGATATTTTGTAGAATTTTTACTTTTGTGTATTTTGAGACATCTAATGATAACCTCCATAAATAATCATTAAACTAATGATATTTTCATTCCTCATGTAATTATTTCCAAAAATATATGAGGAATGAAAATGTTATTATATTAAAGATTACTTATAGAAGTGATCTTTAAATGACTTAAAACATATATGAGTAAAAATTTTACAAAAAAAATCAACAATGTTTTAGTTTTTTTTATCAATAATAAATTAATGTATAAGAGTTTCCCAAGTATAACAAAGTTAAATTTAAAGTTTCACACTTTTGAGTTGGAATTTCCTTAGGCCATAGGGTTGGGTATTTTTGCATTTATATAGCCGATTGAGGTTGTAGTTGCCAACCTCAGTTTATATCCATAGTTTCTTATCATGTAATGAGGGCATATAAAACAATTCTTGCCTCATTATAATATGAGTTGTATTTCCATTGGGTTATATATGTTTATAGAAAAATATTTCCATTTTTTATTTGCAATGAAATCATGCTTGCATACTACTATTATGAGTTATTTTTTTTCAATTTTTTATTATCAATTTGGATAAAAGTAAATATACATTTCATTTTATGTCTACTTATTTTAAAAGGGGAGATCAATATATTCATACTTTCCATTATTTATAATTTTGATATGTATTTCCTTTTATGCTTACCAATCCATTTTTTTCATTTTTCAAAATGCTTGAGCTTAGAGATCATATGGATGGGAAAACCAAAATTAGTACCTGATATTATCCAATTATTGGTTTGTCTTACACCATATAGATGAGTGTTTTAACGTGAAACCATATTTTGAGGACCTAATTAACCATTAGGGTGTAAGGTAGATGCAACATGAAGCTTAAATTTAATAATGGATCTTTATTGATGCTTGTAAATACCATAGTTCTTGCTATGAGATGCCAAAATATTCATGATTTGATAATTTTTCAATGAATCCCTCACCTAGTTGAGCCCTTAGGTCTCATAGGAATCTCAAGTAATTACATTCATATGGAAAGATAAATATAATATTATGCACATTTATTAATGTCGATAACATTTTTAAAACATATATGGTATGTGATTTGTATGATAGTGTACATTCCATGCATTCTATAAATAATTTTGAATCAAAATTATCCTCTATATCACTATCACA